>PNEQ01130413.1:0-31633 GCA_003012365.1 Medauroidea extradentata | reverse complement strand
AGAGGTCGTTTGCATTTGATGTTGTTTCACTACTGCTGTATTCAAATAAGAAAATACACGGAACTAGATGCAGTTATTCGCTACCAACCATACAAACAAAAATGTAACTGTTGTTAATGTTGACTTATATGCAGTAACGGCTAGTGATTTTTTTCAAAGGTTAAATCTTTAGTGTTCACTTTATTCCGAATGGCCTATATAAATCTTGCTTAGTTAAAGGGTGTACGTGATTTGAGTTTGAAAGAAGTCCTATGATAAAATCGGAGTGGTTAGCCAACAGCAGCAGATAGGCCCTACTATTATAATGAATCATTCTTGTCATCATAACAGCATTTTTGACAATAGTGTTGGATAATTGCCAGACGCATTTTATAGTGAGGCTAAAAGGTTAAGGTTTTCATTCTTACATAAACACTGACCATAATAACTAGGCAGTCAGTCGTAATAAGCATAGCCACGATATTGTCGTTATGAGATATTTGCCCCACTTTGTTTCATTGCCTTACGTGCACATTGGCAGCCTTGCTTCATGGTTATTGGCGTCTTGTCTTGGTTCAGACACGTTTCTCATTTGACTGCGCCAATCAGAGTAAGGATATTGCCACTTATGCAGCTGTGGTTTGCCAGTAGATCTCCTAAGACAAGTGAGAGTTAAACATCCTATCACTGAGCGCCAAGATGAATTGCAGATGTGCACATAAGGCATTCAAACCAAATGGTATAAATATCTTTCCGCCATAAAATTGTGGCTATAATATTAAGAGATCAGACATTTTCGCAAAAAAAATTTGCACTACTTTTTTTAATTCGTTACACGCACACCTACAGATATACTTTATTGTTATTGGATGTTTGTATTTGTGGAGAGTCGCCTTTTATTTCAAAGTACCAATCATAAAATAGTTAAATGCAACGCCACACGTCTGTGGATAACGGATAGAACCTCAAAACGCTGGGGATTAAAACAACAAAATCACTGACCACGAAGCAGAACTGCAGGTGTGCACACAAACCACTGAAACATAGTTGTGCAATTGTATTTTGCGAAAACTGTACGTAGTCATTAATACACTAAATAAAGAATGTTACCAACTAAACATGATATCAGACATGACGAGCTCTATGCAGCAGTGTGACAATCGGTCTAATGCCACAGCAGTGTTAGTTTTGGTGTTAACATAACGTAATCATCACTGCTGCAGTGTCACAAGGTAGAGGGGAAGGACGTGTGACGTATGTGCTGTTGTATTATTGTTATTTGTGGTTGGAGATAGCGGCCAATTAAGAAACTCAGTTATGCAGCGTGATTTACAATAACTAGGGCCACGATTTTGTCGCGAAAAGATTTTTGGCCCACTTTGTTTCAGTGTCTCTCGTGCATATCGGCAGCTCTACTTCATGGTTATTGGCAGCGTGTCTTTTTTCTGACACGTTTCTCATTTGACTTCCCCAATCAGAATAACATTACTGTGACTCCTTACGTCTGTAATTTGCCAAGGCAAGTGAGAGTAAAATTATCCAATTGCGGGCGATGTAGCAGACCTGTAGACGTGCACATGACGCACCGAAACCAAATGTTGCAAACATCTTTTCACCATAAAATCGTGGTTCTAACAATAACAGATTAATCGCAGTGTTAAAGATTATAATCTGGGCATACACAATAAGAGGCAGCACACCACTGGAGAAACACAGACTGAGATTTCAGACTATGAACAGTAGAGACCTGAAAAATCCGCGTTTTATTTTAGGCGCAAGCTAGAATTCCAGCAACTATAGGTCTGTGTCACGTTCGCAATTGGCCGTTGACTTACTTGACGCTTTCTGGAAGTAGCTGAACCAATAATAAAACTGTAGCTGAATATAGGCCCATTTCACTGTCAGCGAGCAGCAAATAAACACCTGCTGTTCGCACGATTACACATACATTCTTGGAGTCTAGCCTACAGGTTTATGAACCTGCGAATTGTCCCGGTATCTAATGATCAGTAACCAAACATGAAGTATTCGCAGAAAGCAAGCTAAACATCATATACGCAATACAACATTGAGAGAAACCTCTATCTCGTCTAATTATTTGTCCGATCTCGTAATAAGTTTTACCTACCTCTCAATTGTTTTGGTTATTATATTCACCCGATAGCTATACTTTAATGATTTTCTTCATTATTGTGTAGTGTACTGAAATAATATCTTGTTGGCAAATATATAATATGTGTACAAAAATACAGAAATTCTTAATTTGTATATGTCTGCGTTTGTAAGTACATGTTATAAAATAAATTGCCTTAATATGCTGTATCTAATTTTAACTTGATTCTACAGGGAAATAACAACAGAAAATAGTAACTGAAGGAAATAAGACATACTAAAGTTGTTAATTTTGGTAGCTGGTTATGGAAATGTCCTGGAATAGAAGCGTACTAACATAAAATTATAACATTATTATGTTGCTGTGTGTTCACCAGTGGCGTAGCGTGGTTGTGTTCCAAGGCGTGAGGAATCAGTACCAACTATACTCTTTGAGCACGTGGTTGTTGTGTTGTACAGACCGAGGTGTATTACTGGAGAAGTGATGACTAGAGGCACGAGTATTTCGCGGTTTCATCTGGCAACAGCCCAGACTTCTCAGATCTAGGTATACGTGTACTGGCTGAAGCCGGCTAACCGTACAAACGTGTAGCACGTGATATCCTCACGACTTATTTCCTTATTTATAACTGGCTTGCCATCGTTAAACGTGTGTTACAACCGCTCTTGTCTGATCACAGATGAAGGAGTGAAGTATACGTTATTGACGTTCAACCTGATCTAGAATCAATACGCGAAGTAATCGTGCCTCTAGTGATGACACGTCTCGTGTACAGTGCTGACCTGTGGTGCGTGTCTCCTCCTATCAGTCCAATGGATCCATAGACATCTTAGTGTTGTCTTAATACCGGGCACCTTGGAGCACAAATATCTCTCAAAACTGTAGATTTAGATTCAGTTACCGTAAAACGGGGAGATGAAAAACACTGGGTTATATAGCATCAAAATTAGAAATAAATTCCTAGTTTACATCTTTCGCTTTAAAAAAATATAATTTCAATAAAGCTACATACAGTACTTTGGTTATAATTTCGAGCACTATACATAATTTGTGATGCCGTGAATCTGAAACAATAATACGTTTGTTCTAGAAACATACTTTCACTATCTCAGACCATTTCAAAGAGTTCAAAAATACGTCTACCCTACATGGATCAATAACACAAGACATTAAATTGTTTTGAAAAACAAACAACTTAAGGGCGTTGGACCCATAAAATTAAATTTTTTTAAATTTTTGCCAAACACTGTTCAACTTTTGCCTATCAGATAATACATCATTTCCCCAAATAAAAAAAATTTAGTCCTCATAGTTTTTGCATAATCACTCATCAAAGTCACAAAATGGCCATTGCGGTGTAGCGAAAAATCAATAAAAGTAATTAACTGATAAATTAAAAATTACGGTAACTGATAGTGTATCAATGCATTTTATGACATGGTTGACAAAAGTTAATTTTGAAAATTTCAGTGGTAGCCAGAAGTCAAAGTTATGCAAAAATTTACTAATTTTCGTCCATTTTTTTAAAATACAAAAATTTATCGCTTTGTGTTCACAAAAGTGTCTTGAAGTAGCTCACATCATTAAGAATTAATACTAATTATCTTGTTTCTGCTAGTTAAGGGCGCGGTCTACCGCAATTTTAATCACCATTTTTTTAATTTTTTATGTATACCAGACATTTTTTTAAATATATTTTAGACACAAAATGTGACTAAATTTGACTCTTGTGAAATTTTTTATCTCTCATAGTTTTCGCATAATGGCTTGTTAAAGTCATAATTTTGCATGTTCCCGTTTTAACGACTACACTAAAACCAACTGATATACAAAACTAAAAAAAATCACAGTGTATAAAGACATTGCAGGCTACAATGACATGCTCATGAAATTTAAGAATAAAATTATTTGAATTTTAAAAAATTGCTGAAACTTAAAATAAAAATTTAAAAGTTCAATAATTTTTTTTAAAAATACAAATAATGTTTATTCTTTGATTTTACGAGTATGTCATTGTGGCCTGGAATGTCTTTACCCACTGTCATTTTTTTTAGTTTGGTATATCAGTTGGTTTTAGTGTAGTCGTTAAAACGGAAACATGCAAAATATGACTTTAACAAGCCATTACGCGAAAACATATGAGAGATAAAAAAAATTTATAAGAGCCAAATTTAGTCACATTTTGTGTCTAAAACAAGAAAAAAATTTCTGGCACAAATACAAAATAAAATAATGATGATGAAAATTGCAGTAGATCGCGCCCTTAATTATTTTTTATTATTTTGGCTACACCGCAACTGCCATTTTGCGACTTTGATAGATGATTATGCTAAAACTATGGGACCTAATTTTTTTTAATTTGGGGAAATGACATGTTATCTTATGTGTAAAAGTTGAACAGTGTTTGGCACAAATATAAAATTTTGGATTTTTACGGGTCCAACGTCCTTAACTTGTGCAGAAAGAGTAGCTTCATGACGCCCCAGGAATCCGTGTGTATCAATTGGACCAGAGGGACGCTTAATTATAGAAGAATGTTAACTCCTTCCCTAAATATCACCGTCCAATAATATTTTACATTACGTAATATGTGCATAACAAACGCCTGCTATACTGTGGTGGCGCTATATACAATAAACAGTTCTGCCAACCGCGTAAAAACATTAGGTCAGAAAGTTCTCGGCGAGAGACGGCCCATGTGACTTCCAAAACCCAATCACGACGTTACTGACGTCACAGCTGACGTAGGTAGAAGCACAGCTGGCTTCCTTCTTCTTACTTGAATGTGTGTCATGGCAGCAGACGGTTGTGCGGGCCGTAGTGAAACTTCGGTTAAATTGCCAAACGCAATTTTAGGCAATTTTTAACAGGTTAGTCACAGTTCAGAGATCACAGTTTATATTCATTCGTGTGTGCGTTAAACAGCAGCAAAAACGTAAGAAAGTTCGTCGACATCTTCAACAAAGGTAAGCGAAATAGCGCGTCCATTTAACCAAAGTCGGGCAGGTAGCAATGTTCAAAACAAGAGACGTGATCGTCTTATCCTCCCCTCCTTAAAGGACAAGTTTGGTGAAAACAAGCTTATGTCCTCGGCAACAGAATTCATCTCATTGTGGTCAGTCACGAGGAGAAAAAAAAAACACTGAGGATAATGATTTTCATGAGAGAAATCAACCAAAACCTTCAAGAAATAAATGATCTTCTTGAGTGAAATCAACCAAATCTTCAAGGGCGAAATCAGTTTGTCCTAGGCACCAACCCCTTGCACAAAATTTCAGCAACCACCAGATTCTTCTATCATATAGCAGCAACAGCTATTTGTAATTTTCGAAAGGAACAGGAACTCCATTCCATTACCACAGTGCCAAGAAGAACCAGGAACTCTCCCATCAGAAGTCAAGGAACTCCTCCACCAGAAATTATATAACACATCTACTCCATGATCCACTAAGGACTGGGTAGCAGCAGCATGCAGTCAGCCAATCTCATTGGAAGCATCTCGAAGCACAGATGGATCACCAGCAGCCACAGGTAGAGAGCTCGTCTTGGGGCATCAGTAGTGAAGTATGGTCGAGTTTGTTGCAGATTTCGGGTTGGGGACGGAGGAAGCTTTTCAATATTTGTCTCGTAATTATTTGTGTATGGTCTTCCCATCATCTTGGTTACTGTACATTGTCTTGATTCCTAGCTACCCTCATGGCTCCACCTTCCATCTTGTTTCTTTTATTACTATTAGTAATATAGTTACCCCTTAGAGGGCTGCAAGTAGTTACTGATTGTCTCCTAGGTGGCATTGATTATTCAGACTTTGGTACTGAGTCTTTCCACCAAGAGAGCTAGTAGTTATACCAACCATCTTATTTCTAGTGTCGTCTGCTAGATAGCGTTGTTGTTGTATGTACTAATGGTTCAGGCCATTTCCATTTCTAAATCTCACTGTTAGGAGCGCTACCTCACCTTTTTTGTTTCTGTTCTTTGTGTTGATTCCTAGCTACTATTTTTTTTAGTTGTATAGTGAACCTCTAGGTCGGGCTACAAGTAGTTACTGATCGTCTCCTAGTTGGAATTTATATATTGTGACTTTGGTACTGACTCTTTCTACCAGAATAACTAGTAGCTATACCAATCGTCTTGGTGCCAGTGTTGTTGCTAGATAGCATTGGTGTTGTATGTACTAATGGATCAGTCCGTCTCCATTTCCAAGTCTCACCGGTAGGAGTGCTACACCACTTAACCTAAACTAATCCAACCTAACCCATGTGTGGAGCATGCATAGTGTTGTGCGGTGCCTGCACTGCTAATTGCGCTGCCTGCGGTGCTAATTGTGGAGCTTGCAGATCTAATTGTGGAGCGTGCGGAGCTGATGGCGGAGTGTGCGGTGCTGATTGCGGGGCATGCAAAGTCGTGGGCGGCACATGCATGGTCGTGTCCAGAGCGTGCACATAATCGTGTGCAATGACTTCATAGAAAATATTTGTGGTTGCTGCTTATGTTGTACTCTAGGTTCTTGTTTTAACCTCCTACCTAATCAAATGTCTAACCTTGTCATCATTATTCCTTTGACCTAACACTTATTTCCCCCTTGTATGTATGTCTTGTATTACTTTTTAAACTCGTGTTCCACTTTTCAGTATTTTTATCTCGCTATCTCTGTCTCCACCATGCTCCTCTCTCCCTCCACACTGCTCCTCTCTACCTCCACAACTCTTCTCTCTCTCCCTCCACACTGCTCCTCTCTACCTCCACAACTCTTCTCTCTCTCCCTCCACACTGCTCCTCTCTACCTCCACAACTCTTCTCTCTCTCCCTCCACACTGCTCCTCTCTACCTCCACAACTCTTCTCTCTCTCCCTCATGGATATTGCGCGTTACTGTTTTGGGTTTCTGTGTTAACCTGCAAAGACTTTTTTCGTTTTAAATATTCGGTTTGATTTATTTTCTAGTATGTTGAACTTTGGTATGTAGTTCTTTTATCGCACAGTACCTATAGGTACTTTGGTTTAAGTAAGTTTCTTGTATGTAGATGATTGTGTACAGTATGTTATTTGTTTGATATTTTTGCCTGTATTTAACCATATGTTACATGACCTAACCTCCTACCAAGTCACACGTCTAACCTTGTCTCCGTTTCTCCTTTACCTAACATTTGTTATCCCTCGTGTGTACGACTTGTATTACTTTTTTAAACTTGCGCACTGCTTTTTAGTATTTTTATCACTCTCTCCACCCTCCTCTTTCTCTCCCTCCACCCTACTCATCCCTCCCTCCACACCTCTTCTCTCTCTTTCACCACACTCCTTTCTCTCTCTCCACCATCCTCTCTCTCTCCACCATCCTCTTTCATGCACTAACTCCACCTTTTATGTCACTTATTATACTATTGCAAATTTTTTTGTACTCATTAATTCTCCTTTGGGAAACTTATTTACGAAAATACAACCCAATATATATTTTTAAAAATTTTACTGCGAAATTTTATTATTTCGTATACATTTCTTTTCAATGACATTCTCGAGCTGTTGTGAGACATCGGGTATACTGTATATTAGTAACTGTCCTCAGCGATGTGGTAATGTTGCTTAAACAGTTGAGCGATGTAGTCTTGGCGAGTCTCGTGATTTCTTCGCTAGCCTTCTCGTCACTGCTAATTCTTACAGCTGCTAGCAGTGTACAAAGCCTCTCTTCATTGCAGTCCGCTAGCAGTATGGGTGTTGCATTAGGAACTAGACCTTGTCTATTAATGTCGTTTCAGCATATTGTGCGGAACTTCTCGGTGTAGTCAGGATACAAAACACTGTAGGGAGAGACATTTCATCACATTACTAACATTAAGTAAATTTTTGCTAAGGAAATAATTTGCTACAGTGATAAACTTTAAATAGTATCTGTATAATGAACATGTCTTATCTTTAGTCAGAGTATCCACATGTTAGAGTGTTTACTATATCATCGCACACACATCGCTTGTCGTCGAGCTAAACACGCACTAGTTTGTTGCTACACTCGGAATATAGTTGCTTCTTCCATGATATTATACTATGTATAGTTACTCGCATAGCTGCCTCTCTGTTCAGAGCACTGTTGTAGTCCTGGAAGGAAATTTTTTTTTGATCACACATTTCTGGATTCCTTTAGCCTTTTTACATATATTCTCACAGCACCTGTAGGCATACATCTTTGCACACAGTCCTACAAACTCAGTAATAGGCACACTGTTACGTTCGTCTTTAAATTTGCTTATGATCTTTTTGTTTTGGCCCAAGTAGCATGGATGGTCGACAGGATAGGCTGTTATATCGAATTCATCATAGAAGTCCTGTTCGGTAAACATGTCTTGATAAAGTTACCTGTTCGAATTTCGTAGCTGAAACTGTCGTTGTCCATGTAGACCAATTGCAAATTATCACCGTACTTAGCCTTCATTATATCATAATATAACCAGTACATGAGCATCTTCGACAGGTCCAAAACAGCGAGGCCGCATAGATGGGCTTATCGAACAAGGTTGCTTCATGCTCAAGTTTCACAAGTGACAGGTTTTCTGAGTAAATAATTATGTCTCTGAAGGCAAGTTTTGCAACTAGTTTCTTGTGTCTCTTTTTATTACACACATGACTCATTCTTTGCATGTTGTGCTTGTTTACCATGAGCTTCCCATAGAACGCATTGTTGGCCAGGTTGTAAAAGTCCTTCTCAAACTCATTTGCTGCTGCTGCATGTCTAGCTGTATTCAACATGATGTATGGTTCTAGCAAGAGCACTTTGCTCGAACTCAAACACACTGTGAATTTTGGTCACTTTAAGACCATGGCTGACATTGTTTGAGCGTAATATAGTGAGCGATAGAATTCTTCTTATCTACCGATATAGTCATCAGTTTCTTCTGTGATGATCCTGGAGGCTGAATTTTCCTTAATTTTTGTTAATGCTAGGGTTGCTATGATGAAAAGGTTTTGCTTCTGAGATAAAGTGAAGTCTATTAAGGGGAAACTGATCTGGAATGTTGAGTTGTCTTACGAATAGCATATGAAATATAATGATAGCTCGATTTGAATTGTGATTTGATAATGTATGCTTGTAAATTAATTAAAATGAATTATAACAAATTACAATATAGTGCTGGTGTAGTATAATTTTATGTAGAAAGAGGGGAACATTGATAATTAACTTCATACTGTATGATCAGTTCTTAACAAGGTGTAGGGGTGCATTGCATCGTGCCAAATTAAATAGTGCTGTGATTGTTCACTTCAAGTAATAGTATACTGGAACTAGTTAGTTCAATTCTGATCCTGTGACTTGAAAGTCAATATAAAATAAGTGGAAGTGAAGAATACTTTAGTCACAGTATAAAAAATTATGTAAATCGTACTACACAAGGTATGAAAACTATAAGTCATTGTAAAAGTATGATGTGAGTAGACTGGAGATTTTATGTTGTTTTAAGTTCAATGTAGGATACTTAAAATTTATAAGTCATGCATGAGTAAAATTAATGGAACATAGTTTCCACACAACAAAATTAATGACAAATTAAATATGGTGGCCTTCAAGGAGGTCGGAGCATGCATAATTTGTGGATGGATGGTGTGAGATATGCAGAGAGGATGGAGCTATGTGTGGAGCATAAGAAGAAAGAGGAGCAGAGTGTGGAGATGAGTATAAAGCGTGTGTAGAGTGTGTGGAGTCATGTGCAGCATAAGTAAATGGGTTCTGAGACATATGTGGAGAGTGCATAGTTTTGTGTGGAGCGTGCATAGTTGTGTGTGTAGATAGTTGTGGAGCGTGTGTATCATGCATAGTCTTGTGTGGAGCATGCATAGTTGTGTGAGGGGATGGTTGCAAAGAGTGCATAGCTGTGTGTGGAGCATTCCTAGGTTCTGATCTCGATCTAGGTAAGAAAAGGGAATACAGGAGACTTTCAGAATATGTTTATTGGAATGATGTTATCGAAATTGTAGACAGATGTATACTAGTTGCCTCTCAGCAGACTGGAAATAATTTCCATGCAAGTGAAATATCCAGCATCGTCGAAGAATTGCGTAAAGACGGATACATAGAATGTGACACCAAAAGACTACTAGCGAGCTTCACGAGCCTGCAAGGTGAAGCTGGTCTCGAAGAATAGTGTGGGTGTTTGCTTTGAAGGACTTGTATTAAGCAGACTCGGTTGAAATGATTCCTTATGCTCGCAAGAATAAATGCTACAAGTACATGTTGACTGTTATTGACTGCTTCAGTAAATATGTGTGGGCAGTGCCAGTAAAAACTAAGAGTGGTGGGGATATTAAAAATGCGATGAACACTGTATTGCAAGATAAAAGTCTGAGCAAGAATTTACATACAGACCTCTGCAAAGAATTCTACAATTCATAATTTCGAGCACTGATGTCAAAACATAAAATAAACCACTACTCTACATAGTGATCTTAAGGCTAGTGTCGTGAACACTTTAATCGTACTCTGGAGAATGAAAATTGGAAAAAAAATTTCAGCAGAAGAAGACTACAATTGGATGGATATATTGCAGAAGCTTGTGTTAAAATATAACCATAAAATACATCGGGCCACGAACATGAAGTCTGCAGATGTCATGGACAACTCTTTACTACAAATTGTGTATAAAAATTAGAAGAAACTTGACTTGCACAAACCTAAAGCGAAGGTTGGATACTATTAATTATGTCGCGAGTGAAGGGAACATTTACAAAAGGCTACACACCAAAATGCAGCACTGAAATATTTAAAGTTGTCAAGATTCGTCACTACGAACCAAGGCCGTACTACCTAGAAAACATGGAAGGCAAGGCTATTCGAGGAGTTCGTTACTGCGAAAAAATTCAAGTTACCAAGTATCCAAACACGTATTTGGTCGAGAAGGTTTTGAAGAAGAAAGGAAATAAAGTGCTAGTGCGATGGCTGGGGTTCGATGCAAGCCACGACAGTTGGAGTCGTCAATCAGACATTACATATAAATAATGTGAATTCTTATGTATGAAGGAATGAATAAATATGTTTGTTTAAAATTGAATTTCTCTGTTTTTATTTATTAGCAAATGTCCTTTATTCTGGAAATAGTAGGAACTGCTACTGGGGTGCCTGGAAGGCAGTCTGTGATGAGAGAACACACAGACTTTGAACGAGTTTAAATTCGAGGCGATAAGCTGGTCAGGGTAAGGCATTCAGTTTCATCATCTCGGCTTTTGGAGGAGCTGGACTGTCCAGGTGCCTGATGGCTTGGGCTATTAAGCCCGGTGATGCACGACTCTCGCGCGCAGCCACAGCCCTTGAGTCATGCTCCATGCGCGTGTAGAGACCCGTCCGACGTGCGAAGAGAGAGGATGCATACAGGGAGGCTGGCAGGTGTTTACACCTCTACCAGTTCATATTGCCTTGTCGAGTGGGAAGGAAGTGTCCATGCCTTGCTAGAGGAAGATGCCGAAGCATTTGATGATATAATTCGTCTCACAAGGAGGCATATACTCCAGCACCACCACTTATTCTTATTAGGCGCGACCGAAGCAGGTCGCCAGTTCGTAGATCAGCTAAACCAAAGCGTCCATCTCAACCATTGCTGTGGAGCGATGACGAGGACAATGCTGCAGGGCTACTGTGTCAGGGTGTCTCCAAGGTCGAGGTTCTGCCTATTCAGGATGAAGGTAGTGAGTACGCTCTGTGTTCAACACTGGGCTCATCCATCGTACGAACCAAGGACCTGGACGAAGTGTACAATGATAGTGATCAGGAAGAGGAGGAGGAAGTGATCCTATGCGAGCTATGTGCGGAGGTGCGGTTAATATGTTCAGGAAGAGGTGGCGATGACGACCCAAAATACTCGCAACTTTTTTAATATTAATTGTAGTGTTCTAGAAGAAATGCGAAGGCTGCAAGGAGAAATGTTGCAGATGCGAGATAGTTTATTGCAAAATTTGTAGTGTTTCAAGATGAGGTACATGGAGAAGTGTAAATATTAAGGTAAACAGTGCGTATATAGTGTTTTTAGTTTTTAAATAAAACATATTATTATTAAAACTTATGTTGTGTGTGTTGAGAGACATTATTTCATATGCCTGTAATAACTTTTCTTAAAGACCATCAGATGCAGCAGTCCTTGTACACTCATTCAATATTTACATTGCACATTATTACATTATAGTTAATTACTCTATAAGGTTTTAAAATATGCAATAATTATGAATGAATATAACGATGGTGGGGATACAGCAACGAAGTATCATACTGCCTAGAGGTAAGAATAAAAAAATAATAGTGACGATAGGGGCGAGAGTCCGTCCCATGATACATTACACTTCGTCCTTAAACACATTATGTCGCCTGGTGGAGATAAAACCAAGTGAGTAAATTGGAAACAAAATTGGTGGCTCAAAGTTAAACTCCCGGTGGCCAAATTGTTTGGCGGGAATTAAAAAAATTTTAATATGGCGGCCTACAGCACATGTAAACAAACTGCTGTTGAAATTGAGGGGGTGGGGGGAAATTATTCCAAGATGGTTGATATGGTGTACCAAGATTGCGACCAAGATGGCTGCCTACAGCAGACGATTAGGTAGAATGAGAGAGAGGGCGAAATTACGAGTGGTATGAGAGAGCAGGAACAATGAAAATCCAAGATTGTGGGTGGTCGGAAATGATGTAATCCAATATGGCGGCGGTGACGTACTCCAAGATGGCGGCGATGATGTAATCCAAGATGGCCGCCGCGGCTCCCCTGCTCCACAGCCTCCAGCCTCTTGTCCCAGAGTCGGCCATTTCCTGCTACTCGTGCCCATATTTGCTTCTTTTTTTTTTATATTCTTTTTAAGTATTCTGTAATTTTTGTGTCTGATACATTTATATTTGTTTACTTGTTTCTAGCTGCTCAGTTATTTTTGTTTTTAGCTTCACTCTTTTTGCTTGTTATGCTTACATGCTAGGACTTATTTTCGCTTTTCAGGTTCATTCCTCACAGACACAATAAATGGCACGGTAATTTGAACAGATGGCCAAATGATTGTATATACATTATTTGCTTGCATAAGAAACCCGCTAGCAAGCAATACAAGAAATTTTATCGGCAGATTCACTTATTAAAGATAACAAACAAGTATCTGTATAAAATACCTTGCAAACAACTCTGTTTTCCTACCAACTCTGTAGAAACATAAACATCAAACCATGTACGGTACTTAACCTACATGTATTTTAATATATAACCGCCGTTACGTACAAGGGAAGTAAATGCCTACTCAGTCTGATAGAGAAACAAAAATAACCGGACATTTTCATAAAGTAAATTTGTTTACGAATAAATTCAGTTAGTTTTGCAAACAATGGTCAACCATGAGATATGTTCCAAGTTTGACCAATTCCACTAAGCAGTACTTGTTAACTAAAGTAAATTGAAATGTGTAAGCTACTGTTATAGTGAAAAACGAGCATCGCAAAAACCCGGAAGATAGGTAGTAGCATGTGCTTGAATGACAAAGATGCATCACTAATGCACGCGCAAAGATACACTGGTGGTTATAAAAAAGTCCCTCGGTTAGCCTGGTAAAAACTCGAGCCATTTATAAAGTAATCCGTGAGGAATATGCTTGTGTCTAAAAAAATCACCAGAGCTATTTGCCGATACACATACACAGTTAACCTGGCTAACACACTGTGTTGAAGGATTCTGGTAACGTGACCGAGAAAACCTACTGGAAAACAACTCATGACCTTTTGTTATCACCTTTACGAACAGTTGACCAACAAGGCATGAAAGACCAAGCGAAACAAATAGTATTGTGCAAAAAGAACCCAGTAACACTTAGTAGGTGAAAGAAAATTAAAAACCAAGTTTAACTTATAACACCGTTTATGTAGATAAAATTGAGACGTTAATGAAGGTACAGTGTCCCAGATAATTGAACATTTGTGACTTGGTACACAGACATTGTTTATTTGGGCACTTTTTTGTTACTTCAGTGACCAAGTTTTGTTACATTTTTGTGACCCTGGAAATATCCCGTACATGGAACTGTCTTACAGAAACTAAAAACCTTTAAAACTTTAAAAAATACCTTTAGGTATATTAAGAATGTGAACTTGAAAACTGAAAAAAAGCACAAATGTAGTTATTTATTTAAATGGACAAGTATATTCATGTACATTTCATACATACATATAGACATTACAACCAAATAACTGATAAAACAACTTTTACTGAGTAAGCTGCGAAAAAGTCTGTGTTCCAACGAGTACCTTCGTGAGCTCTACAGATCATCTCACCATGCTGTGTTAAATTACATTCTTCAACAGTGCTGTGTGCTGTGGTGTTTACAATAATCACCTGCAAACAAAACATACCATAATTGACCAAATGTGCTCGATCAAAGATTATTGAGTTTGTAACACTGGATATTACATAAAGATTTTCTGCCAAAAATGTTATTCAAGAGAAAATACAAAATGAAAACATTAAGGTGCCTGAGTCAATTTAAGTAGGTTGTTTTGTTTCTCATTTAGTTCATGTAATATGTATGGCATCTTACTCAGATGCATTGTTTGTCATCATAGTTCCTTTAAAAATCAAGCCCGCCAGCCCTGTTCAAAAGAGTTTGTCCTGTACAGGGATGCCAACAAATCCCATGTGGATGTATTTCTTATACAGTTACTCAATAATAGTAAATGTATACGATTGTATCCAAACAGCATGTATGAATTATATAACGGTAACTTGATACCTGATAGTGGCAAGTACATGTTTAGTTCTGTGGATAACAACTTCACGTAAATTAGACACCTCCTCTTTATTATCAGATAGCGTAGTGATGCGTAAGTAAAAATTATCTTGAGCAATACGCAGGTGTTCCAGCATATATCAAACAACCGTCTAATCATAAAGCCGCGCAAACACTAGAGAGCTGAGAGGTTCACGTACCAACAAGAACCTTTCAAGCGAATGATAGTCTGCTAGTAGGTTATCAAGCACTGCAGAAACACATGAACCTGCAGCGGGCGCTTCCAGTTAAAGCAAATATTCTAATGCTCGTAAAAAACACTTCCTTTGACTCGTCGCGAACGGTTCGTAAAGAGCTCGAATTTGGCTTAGGATAGCGTACAAACAGGCGAGCATGTAGCTACCGAGAGGTTCGCGAACTGCTCAGTACGCCAGTGTGTGGGAGCCCTAAAGCAGAAGAATGTTAAAGAACTAATGAAAAAATAGGGACAAATGGGAGTGGCACCGTTGTCTTGTGACATGAACCCACTGAATAATTGTAAACTGAACTAGCTGAACGCTCTATGACTATCAGCCCTCATCAGCTCTTCACATTCTTCTGCTGCTAACTTATATATTGTTCCTAACATACACCTCTGCATTAAGCAATATATTTACTGTAGATTTCTCAGACATACTGTACAGTTATACCATTGAAAGTCATCTGATACTCTTACACAGCATTAGCATATTATGATCATTGCACAGAGCAAATACTTGGTGTGTTTTATAGAAATAGTGGTACATTTTCAGCGTCAAGTACTTGTAATGCATGAGCTTCAGTAGTAGTTGATCCATGAAGTGACGTGGTAACAAAATACCTTCCTTACATGTACTCCTGTAAAATTACCGGCCACACTCATGTTCCTTTTAGTCTATGGTTAGTTCGCGTTGCAAGCGAGTCAGATGAAAAAAAAAAATCCTTGCAATGAAAATAAATAACTTAATAATAGGCTGCTGTTTTTAACTTAGACTTAAAAACCAAATAAGTTACTGACAAATTAACCGTTTTATTAGTTAGACATAAAGAACTCAGTGCTACAAAAGTCGTGGAACATTGTTGTTCTGTACAAAAAAAATCACTGTAAGCCCTAACACAGCCATGATAATAAACAAAAACACTGGAAATATTATCAACGCTTGTAAAAAAAAATAAAATACACTGGCATATAGCATGAACCCAATTCAATTACACAAGTAACATATTTTTAAACGGACATTAATGTAAATAAATGTCACTAGAGGTGCAAGACTGCCACATAGTACTGAATGTCCAACTGAAGAATCTTTCTTTCATATTGTCATGTGTATGTTGAATCAGTGTCTAAAATCATGAAATTTACTTGAACGGAAGTAGGCCTAATTTTTTTCATCTTTCTCAGATATGTCCTGAATATTACTGGCCTAACCATTCAAGTCATCTGCCATAAATCAAATCTCTGATAACAGTTGGCAGCATCACATATGTATTTAAAAACATTTTTGCTTTTATTAATTTCAACCTTTTTTTATTTGTTTGTCGTAACAACCCATTTTTCTCAGTGCAACCTGTTCCCTAGTAATTTTCACACTGTTCCCAGTACATTTTTTTTGTCGAGATACCTTCGCGGGTGCATTCACAATGAAGTTTCATTACAGTCGGATGAATGGTATGTACAACAATTTTCATGATCGGTTGAACGGTACAGAATTCGTATACTTAAAATACAAAAGTAAATATTCTTCCAGGTTCCTAAAATATGTGCGTGTTTAATATCGTAGAAATTTTATGTCGTAATGTCTTATACGTAGAGCCCACGATTTTTGGTGAAAAGAATTCTACAACAATTTGTTTCAATGACTTATGTGCACATATACGGCTTTGCTTCGGTCAGTGATTGGCTGTTTTAAATTCTCAGCGTGTCGGGGTTTTACCAACAAATTACAGACGTGTGGTGTCTCAGTAACCTTGTTCCTGTTGGCACAAGTCAAATGAGCCACGCCTGTGCAATAATACATTCTGCCAATAATCAAGAAGCAGACCTGCAGGTGTGCAAGTAAGGCATTGAAACAAACTGTTGCAGAATTCTTTTCACCAAAAATCGTAAGCTCTACTTATACGGGATAAGAACCCAATATCGTTCACACCACAGACACAAACATAACAATCGTCAGAATTCTTATGTTTATATAGGCCTGAGCCCCAAAGAAGTTTGTTAACAAATAGGAGGGCAAAAAGTAATATCATTTGGTTTTTTTTTTCTCCGTGACATTCCGAATTTGGGGAATTTTGTAACAATTTAATAATTTTCACGTTCTTAATTGATGAATTCCTAAAAATGTGAATTTACTTTTAAATAAATATTTACCTAAGCTTAACATGTAAAAAAAAAATTTATCTCGATTTCTCAAGAGGTTTAAAAGGTACAGAGGATTAATTGGAAACATATTTTATTTTTTTACAGCTTTCAAGGTCAAGTTTCGAAAAAATCATAGTATAAATTTATTAGATATCTACGTAACAATCGTTCTGAAATAGAAATAACATCGATACCTTGATTGGTTTAAGAAACACTTAGGATTAATTAGAAAATATGTTTTAATTTTTTAAATGCCTACTAGGACAAGTGTCACAAAATAATACAGGCACGATTTAGATATTTACGTAAGCTTCAATATGAAGCAAAAATCTCCTCCATAGCTCAACTGGTTTAAGAGTAATCGTGAATTTATTGAAAACTTATATAACGTATTTTCACCCCTCAATTTTCGAATTTCGAAAAATCGAAAAACTGGGCACGTAGTGTTTGTTTTCGCAATACCTTGAAGTGAAAAAATTTACGATAGCCTTCTGTATTAATGAGATATTCGGTATCCGTTAAAAAACACAATTTGCAGCTTGCACCCCCTTAATTTTTGAATTCCGAAAATTTCTTTCTTAGTACTCACCTACGATCTATGAAGAATTCCTGTGCAAAATTTCGTGCTTACAGACTCAACGGTTTAGGATGTGCGTTTGTCTGTCAGTCAGTCACTGTTAGGATTTTATTAAGTAGATATTTCTAAGGGTTTCATTTCAGCTCATCATTATAATTTCCCGTACATTCGTTGCATTTTCTTCATAAATACCCTATAAATGAAAATTAAAATCAATAGCCGTGAAGTTACAATAAACATTTTAATGTTTCGGCAAATGATTTTTTATGTCATGTAAAGTGTATATATATATATATATATATATATATATATATATATATATATATATATATATATATATATATATATATATATATATATATATATATTGAGGAAATACTCTTGTGCATTGTGTTAAACAGCAAATATATGACAAACGCAGCGGAAAAAATGTTAAAGTTAAACATCAGTATCGCGAAGTAGGTGAAAGATCACTTAAATGCCTATTTGTTTGACAGCGCGGCTACTGCTTGTGTGCATAGTCTTTCATGCGCCATGCTTGACCACCTGGATATGGATGCGCAGAATGACCCGTTCCACGCTCAACCTAACTGTAATGGCGCTTACCAATCTCCGAGGCTTGACTGGGTATATAAGTTTGGGGAGTGGGAGTCCTTGTAAAATCTCCCAAGAGATTGCAGAACTGTTCCACACCATTGTACTTATTAGAATACTAATCATTATTTGAAGAAAAAATTACTTTTAGTTTTTGTATCATATAATGCGACATCCACTCACTAGTTTTTGAAAACGTCAAAACAACTGGCTCTGCCGATTCATATTTTGGATGAACGAAAACTTCACTCAGATCAATTATTAAACGACTTGTGTTTAAATTTTACTCCACCTAGCTAACCTCGTAACTTAATGATGTAGCAAAGCAATTTTTTTTATAGAAATAGCTACTCTCACATTCTTACAATTACAAAAATTTACGCAAGTAAACATTTTGCAAATAATTCATAGCGCATTTGGTAAAAATAAAAGTAAATTAAAGAGAAATATTTAGTTATGTAACCAAAAGAATGTTTCAAAATTCTATATGGCAAAGGCTTGTACGTTCTTTAAAATATGTTTTTGATCTTATTAAAAATATTTGTATGCCGAGTACTACATTTTACATTTTAAGCGAAATTATGTACGAGTTAAATTGTTATGAAAATATAATTTATACAACATATTATTTTCCTGCTATAAAATGTAAACACAAGCACTGACGCATTGAACCGTGTGCTGTAGGTTAGGCCCACAGCAGTGCCACGTTTTTGTAACTTTATATTTGATTTACATAGGTGTAGGTCATGCGGAGTTTGGATACAAGTGTACTGTATATATATATATATATATATATATATATATATATATATATATATATATATATATATATATATATATATATATATATATATATATATATATATATATATATATATATATATACATATACATATATAAGCATAATAAATGATATAAAAATGTTTATACTTGTTAAATATTTTGCTAAATGTAACATACTCAAGACATTCTTTACACGTAATTTACACATATGAATTTCGTGCTTGTTTCTTCGTTGTTTTGAGGAAATTTCATTTAGTTTCTCTTCGCCGTAGTATCGGATACGTCTACTGTTTTCGTTAGTTTTTGCGCTAAAGGGCGACTTTCGTTTGTATTAAAAAAAAAAACTTAAAATATAGAATTTTTACTAGACTTTTGGAAATTAAAAAAATTACGTAAATATTTATTTTTATTCGCGTGTATATAAATTTGAGCGAATAGTCATTGGCTCGTGACATCCAATTTAAATGTAAATTGTTTAGTTTCAATAAGGCTGTTGGTTTTCGTTGGATGTTCCTGTAACACGAAACTTGTGGAGTGAGTGAAGATATTTTGGTCAGCACTTAACATCTAGGTCTTTAGCGCTTGTAATGGATGGCATGATGATGTGACTATGCCGCAGCCCCGTCATGAAGAGGCGGGGGAACCAGATGATCTCCGAGAAAATCCGTCGACCAGCAGAACGAAACTTACTGCCAAATTTACCTGATCGCACCTAACTTTTGTGAGAGCTGCATGGTTGCATTTTCCAATGTGGTTTTTAAGAACTGCTTCACAGAATGCAGTGTATCTGCAATATGTAATAAACATTTCTAGTTTCAAGACTTCAAAATATTTTATGCAACTTAGTTTGTTATTTATTATAATTAAAGTATGTTTTTTTTAGATAAAACGCAGTTAAAAAAGGCTTGTCGAAACAGAATCATAAAAATTTACTTAATTTGCGACTTTCTAAAGTTCTGTGATGTTAAGTGCGTGAAGAAGTGGGCTAGCTCTGTTTCAACCGA
Organism: Medauroidea extradentata; assembly: GCA_003012365.1. NCBI lineage: Eukaryota > Metazoa > Arthropoda > Insecta > Phasmatodea > Phasmatidae > Medauroidea > Medauroidea extradentata. The sequence goes on along the minus strand of PNEQ01130413.1, from coordinate 11,484 downwards.
ATAGCAAGCTCTCAATGTCCTCTTCTGCGACCGTTATTATACACGGTTTGTCGGTTTTGTACTTAATGATTCACGCCCGTTAGTCTGTAGTTAAATAACGTCGAAGATTACCAGGGCATCATCAGCGGTATGCATTCCTAACTTATGATGCTTTGCAAAACTTCTAAATAACCGGTCCGAATACCGCAACTCGTAGGCGTCAATTTGACATTTGTATCTTAAATAATATAGGTAGGCTATCTTCCCCTCTCGACGGCAGCTAGGGGTAGTACATGAGAGAGGAGGGTGGAGAGGGCCCAGATGCTTGTCAAGTGCACCTGCTGTTTCCAAAGAGACTTAGTATATACATTTATGTTTTTCCAAAGTAATTTCTTTGTAAAAACTGTCTCTTCGGCTTCTAGCCCAGTCACTTTAGGTTTAAACCTTACGAAGAACTGTGTCAAGCGGTAAATTGGCAGAGTTGTTCAACTTTATGTTCTAAACAACATATCAAAAGTCCCCAACTCTCCCCTGTCTGCTTCCTGGAATTCCAGAGGGTTAAACATCTTAGAACGCTGGAGATGTGCGAGTTACCACTGGAACGGCTGTTATTCATAAACCGCTAAAGCTACAAAGTTTAAATAGGTATCAAATTCAAGATACAAGTATGGACTTTATTTCTGACTTAAGAACTTCGTATTTTCATATCAAACAATGGCGTACGAAGACACTTAAACTCAAAACGTTAAAACATTTGACCACTTTCGTTGTTTCCTATACTCTAGACGCGTAAGAACAATATGTATCGTAAAGCACTTGAAATAAAACTTTTTAAGCTTGCTTTAACTTTCCATTGGTACCTTTGTAATGAATGTGTGACAAATGGTCATGGAATATGTTTAAGTGATACGCTGCACAAAGCTTTGGGAGTAATATGTGGCAATGGAAGTCTGCACGGCAAAATAAATTGTGCAATAAAAATTACGAATACTTTTACGTGTAAACATTCTGTGTGTTAATGGAAAATTATGTAAAATAGCAAAAATAGATACGAAAATAATATAAAAATCAAGCATGATACAAATAATAGTACCAGAGCGCTATTTAGCTTTAGACTGACAAATTAAGTTTCCTGCGGAATATTACAAGCTTTTATAAAGAAGTGTGACTGAAGGTACATATTAATCGTAAATGTATGGAATAGAATTTTAGCTTCTGTCGTTAGAGCTGAAATTCGAAGCCGTCTCGTACACAGCTATGCTGTATACGGTAGATATATGTCAGCAATATGGCAGGACACATGTTACATCACATTTGACCCGCCATTGTACATAAAAGCAGCTGAGATGGTCGCATCTGCAGAGGAAGGAAGTCCTCTGAATAAAATTGTTTTTCGATTAGGAGGGTTTCATCTTCTAATGTCCTTCATGGGAGCTATAGGATGTATTATGGAAGCTAGGAGCAGAAACTTTTCTAAGTGATAGGTTTGAGAAGTAGTCTACAGTAAAAGTGCTAGATATCTTGTGTGGAAAATTTTGGAAGGTAATTGATGAAATGTTGGATGAATATACTCTGTTGAAATGTTATATCCATTATATTACAAAAAGATGATTGAGATGGTGATCGGTTAGTCGGTGTCTAGTCACTGCCAATCTTATATTTATTTGAAGAATGTGACCATGATGTCAGATTGGTTGTCATGTGGTCAGTGTCGGTGAAATAGGTCCACTTCTAACTTTCGCTGACAACTGGCTAACTGTTTCAAGTAACAAAATAAATAAGTTTAATAGAAGAACATATTTAAATTTGAAAATTTTGATAACATAAATAATAATAAAGAAACTAATGTTACTTTAAATAGCCCAGTTGTCGTTCATGTGCACCGTGAGTTGCACAAAACTTATTTTAAAACATAGTATATTTAGCTTTCTCTGCAGTAAGAATTTACAGTAAACACAAATGGCGATTGATCTGCCGTCTTTTAGGTATTTCAGGAACTACACTGCACAGCAAGCCAATTACTCGCATTATAGCAAGCAGCGTTCCAGGGAAAGAACGATGCTGACCAGACATCACAGCGAAAATCTTGCAGTCTCAAATTAGCTAAGCCATAAAAAGGATGCATATGCATATGCACGCGGAATGGAGAAATAAAATGGATGGCAAAAACTAAGGATCAGGCGAGTCACGTGGGAAGGGAGCCAGAAAGAAAGATTATGCACGGAAAGAATGATTACCTAGGGTATCTGATGGAGGAGGGTAAATGGAGGAAATAGGGTAATTGTTTAAGTATCTAAATGACATACAGTGGGGAATACAATTGTTGAAAGGTACAGACGGATAGGCTGAAACAAATAATAATAATAAGGCAGAACTGATGCAAGCCCAGTAGTTTTTGTGTTTGAGGAGCAAGGTTATTGGAACTGTGAAGCATGGGGAGCTGATTTAGGATGCTAAGTATTATGGAGTGGGATATAAATAGGTAATATAAATAAGGCAAAAAAAAATACAGTTGGTATATGGAACAGCACTCTTTTATGTTTGGCGAGGAAGAGTGTGACTATTATCTAGACGTAACATATCATAGGTCATAAGAGGAGGGTAAGTTACAACGAAATTTTAAGAAGGCTGTGATGATTCCAAAATTTCAAGCAAGGGTTGATATGTTGGAGGGGGGGGGGGGGCAGGCATGTACAGACAAGTAAGTCTTACGTCGAAGTCTGGGAAAATGTTGGAAAGACTGACGGTCCAGTGTTTAGTGCATGTTAATATCAAGAAGAACCGGCTGCAGGATAATCTACATTGATTTAGGAAGGATAATCCATGTGAGACGCAGCTGGGTGGGCTTTAAGAGGACATCGCCCAGGCAACGGACGAGAGGGATCAGGTTGATGGCTGCTTCATTTACATAGAGAAAGTGTTCAAAAACGTATCATACGGTATGTTACCGATTATAAGGAAAGTTGGTTAACTGATACACAGGGTAAAGTGAGAAATCCTTTATCGCAAGAGGGAGAGGTTACATCCGGGGTGGCACAGGTAAGCTTGATGGTCCCTAATAGTAATGGCTAGGGACCCTTGATTTTCGCGACAAGTATTTTGCCTCAGTTTGTTTCCGCGCCTTACCGCGCACATCTGCAGTGCTGCTTCGTGGTCAGCGGTTGGATATTTTGAGATTCTCCCAGCAATCACAGACGTGTGGGGTTGCAGAAGAGTTTTTGTAATTGGCTCAGTCAATGAGATACGGCTCTTCACTCATACACGCTGCCATTAACCATGAAGCAGAATTGCAGATGTGCACGTAAGGCACTGAAACAAGATGGGGCAAAATACTTTTCGCGAAAAAATAGGGTCCCTAGTAATGGCAAACGACATGGGTTTATGAGTGTAGGATGTGCGGTAAAATTAGGATTGTTGGATTTGACTGTGTTTTATAAGCAGACGTTGCTAGAGAGATTAGGATTATTGTGAACTGAGGAGATCAAAATAAAAATATATGGAGAGGAAGACAAAGATTGTTAGATTTACGAGGTGACTTAGGGCAGAGCAAGTCGGTAGACACAGCAGTTTCTAAGGGAAAGACTCTAGGAATGCTGAGAATGGTACTAAAGGTAGTCAGTGGCATGGTGACAAAAAGACAAACGTCACAATGACATGGCCAATATTAGAGAATACAGTAGAATGGGACCCGTTTGTGGAATTTGGAGTACGGGAGTTGGAGAAGGTACAAAACACCTTGTGACGACGAAAGGAAAGAATTGTTGAAGGAATTGGGGAAGGACTCATTGAAGTACAGGAGAAGAGCGAAAAGACCAGTCGGGATGTACTAAGTGGTGAATGGAGGAAGAGGATGGATTATGTTAGGCTACCTATTAACTAAAGCAGAGTATAGAGGAAGATGGAAAAACAGTGAGAATATTCAGAGATGGAGGAACAGTGAGGAGTAGAACAGAATTCGGTGGGAAGTCTTTGGATTTAATTTTGAAGGAGTTGGTAAAGGTAAAGGGCTTTCGAAAGTTTAGGAGAAATTTTGTTATAAAATGAAGAAGCGGTAATTGTGAAGAGTAGCTACTCAACCTATACAGGTCAAATTATTGATTTTAGAGGGATAGTTGTTAAATGTGAAGAATAGCTACTCCACCCGTAGTGGCCGAACTATTGATTCAAGTGGTGTAGTTTATTTATAAAAAATATTTCTAGAGACGTTAGAAGTAGCCCTTCGTAAAAAAAACTTTCATTAAGAAAGGTTAATTTAGGTTAGGTTAGGTTAGTTAGGTTACATTAGGTTAGGTAACCTAACCTTATATAATTTTACCTAACCTAAAGTTAGATTAGGTCAAGTGTTACCTAACTTACCTTAAATTTGGGCAGGAAACCTAACCATACCTAACTTTATCTAACCTAATGTTAGGTTAGGTCAAGTTAGGTTACCTACCTCACCTTAGGTGAGGTTAGATTACCTAACCTAACAAAAAATGGAAATCTTAATAGTAAAATAACCGAACCTAACCAAAATTAACTTAAACCAATAAAGACGAACCTAACGAATGTAACCTAATTGAACGAAAAATTTAAATTTTCCAAGTTAGTAAACTTATTCTACGTAAGACTACTTCTAACCGCTATAGAAAATTTTTTCATCAATAAACTTTACTTCTAAAATCAATAGTTTGTCCAGTACAGGTGGAGTAGCTGTTCTCAACAATTACCAAAATCAAATTTGACTACTGTTTTTATAGCCACAGCAGATGAACTTTACAAACGACTCTTAAAATTTTGTTAGCTTAATAAATTTAAATTTATTTTTTTTAAAATTGATATAATAAATTATAATGTAATCTCACCTTTTAGCATCATGAAGTTCTTCAGATAGTGCACGTTTTAAATAGCCAAATTTCATACTTTCACCACTTAATGAATCTTCATAACTCTCGTTTCTTATCTTTACAAAACTCCACAAATTCTAAAACTACCAAATTATACAACTGAAATTTCAAGTGCTTTTAAGAGGTTAGAAAGATCATCATTTGAAAGGTATTGTGCTAAAATCGTCACTGAATAACAGTCTAGAGTTACTTTCTCTTTAATACCCTCATTAGAAACACACTTCGTGAATACTCCAATTTCACATAACCTACTCAACAACTTTCCTCTTTCAACAAAAACTTTTACTGTATCTGCAATGATGTCACTATATATTGGATATTTACCTGCAATGTTAACATTCGTAAATTCACTTCCTGGATGCAAAGGTAAGTCGTTTTTTGTAGTAACAAGGCTGTAAACTGAACGACTACCTAAAAAATCTATTTTCATTCTCTCTATTTCACAAACACAGTCTTCAATAAACTGTAAAACTTTACTGTAATTTGGCATATTTTCGTGATCTGTCAAGTTAATTATTTCTCGGTAATTTTTCTCAAAGTTAAACAATACAAAGTATTGAATAAGTAAATTACTGAAGGACGGATGGCGTCGAAAAACTGAATGCAAGAGCGTAAAAGAATGCCAATACCATCCTGTAGACCTAGGCCTATGTACAGTTACATCAGCACCATATTTAAGCAGTTCTCTTACCACCGCAGCATTGTAAACTTCTTCTTTCAGTGCAAGTGTGAGCGCCGTATTTCCTACACAGTCTTGACAGTTGACGTCTGCGCCGTATTTTAACAGTACTTTCACAAGTTCCAGGCTTCCCTTGTTTTTAATAACGCAATGCAGAGGAGTCTCGTTATTGGCGTTAAATATATTTACATCCGCACCTCGCGACAAAAGTACCCGTGCAACTTCCACACTTTGAACGAAATGTAGTAGATAATCTTCATTACAATCTGGTTCACAAATATTTGGATTTCCTCCCGCTGACAAAAGTTCCAGCACCTTATCCAGATCGTTTAGTTTGACGGCTATTCTTAATTTATCGTCTACGTCAATATTCTGATATGTGTTCCTAGAGCTTTCTTCACTCCAACGAAACAAATAACTAATTGATACAGTTCCCATTTTCCTACTGAAACCGAGATATCAGTACCTTACCTCGTAATTCCTGCCATACGCTACTCTGAATACTACCGGCGCGCACTAACTTTTATCTTTTTAATGTCCGGGATTAGACCAAGATTACGAAAACATCACTGTATCTTATCGCTTACCTCTTTATCACTTTCACGTGAACGTAAGACGGTGCAATATAGGCTACGCTGGTGAGATCATCTACATCTGGAGGTACACAACTCGTTGCTATGCGGTTGCTATTGAGAAATACATTAGGCGTTTTTTAGCAGTTGAATTGGTGGCGCATTCTGTGAACAGAACATTTTAGCGCTCCTGTTTACAGCGGTGTTTGCAAACATGCTGCAAGCTAGCCGAGGGTGTTTGTACGTTTCTGGCAAGAGAGGTAGGAGGACGGTTACAGGTCCGTTAGGTGGATAATCGTTGGTTACAGGGTTTGGTCACAAGTTGCGTACATTTACAGTTATTTCCTGTTTCATCTCGAATAAATTTGAAATCAAAACAAACCGTATGTAGGCGCAGCATGGACGAGAATTAAGTTATTGCCAAATAAGGTACACAAATCATGTTTTTTTTAAATACACTACATGCACAGTTTATCTTTACGCAAAAGTTAAAGAAATTGCAGTTGTTAATATGTATACGTTTAAATGTATATATGTGTAACATTATTCATTGACTTATTAGATAAATTTCATTTTAAATCATGCTTGACCTAAGTGATAACAAATACAAATTTCTGGGAATCTTTTTATTTTGTAGTAATAAATAAAATGTCCTTATTTTTCTTAATATTTAAGCATTATTAATCTCCAGTTAATGTGTTTCGCCATACCAAATACGTAGATTCAACGGTTCAAGAAGAAAACAAAATATATGCAAGTTAATTACTCCGAAGTGACAAGTGATGATAGAGCTGTTCCTATTGGAAGCTTACAAAACACAAATCACAAAGTACAAAATACGGACGTACTAATGAATGGATTCGAATACAGCCCAACACAAAACACAGCATTTAGTATATTGCATTTTAAAAAAATACTAGTACTCTGTTTTAGTCGTATACTGTAGTTGGATAGTGCATGATTTTAAATTTTTAGAAAAATTTTACGGAAGTTAAAATACATGCATGACAATGAACTGCTGGCTTACTGTAAGAGTGAATGTTGCAGTATCATTACAAAAAGTTGTAATGCATTATATAATTTCGAACATGAAATTCGTATTTAGCTTCTACAAAGGAGTGTTTCATTAAGCCCACGGAATATTTAATTGAAGTTGTTATAGAATTTGTACATTATGATAAATTTAATTATATATATAAAAAGGTCAAGTGTGATTTAATGATATAATTTTAACTGACTGAACATTTGCAGGGTGGCCACAGACCTTGAAAACGTGGAAAACAGAGAAAAGTTGGGGAAGTTTGTGAGAGGTGAGGGAAAAATTTCACATGTGAACCTTATTTAAAAAAATGTAACACTGGATCTGTAGTGTTAATAAGTTATGTGTTGGTTTTCTTATGATTGCTTTTAAAAAATTGATGGCAGAATAGCAGAGCACTGGTTACAATTTTTGTTTGCCTTGATTAAGTTACTCCAGTGCATTTTTTAGTTTTCTAAATGCATGTATCATACATTTGAAACAAAGTTGAATAAAACATCCCTTTACAGAGTACCTTGCCAGTATAGTATCTCAAAATTTCATTTGCTATAAATGTGCTATTACAGTTACGTGAGTTGAGAGATTTGGACGGCTCTTAACAGGTATGTATGAAGCAGCGCCGGACGGCAGAGTTGGGTGAAATGTAAGATAGGCAACCAACGACATAGTGCGGCACAATTCCAACATGAAAAAATACGAAGTAACCCTGTAAGGGATCAAACCTGGATGGCCTTTGCGCAAGGCAAGTGATCTGACCACTTACTGCCACTGCCTTTACATTTATGTTGTATGTAAGTAATATGCGATGTTTAACTTGATTACTGCTTAATTCAGCATCAGTACTGGCAGTATTTATAACAAAATAATACAGAAGTACGTTAGAATGATAAAGAATGTTAGCAAAGATTAATTTGTGAAACATTTCATGGGGCAAATTTGTTATTAGCACATATTAATTATGCACATATTATCTGGGAATATAATAGTCAGAGAATTTCATTTAAAATTTTCTGTGGCCACCCTGACTAGTTAAATAGGGGTCATGACTGTTATTATTTTTTTTAAAGAATTAAAATTTTTATATTTTTCAAAAATACAAATAAATTAAACACATTTTCCCTATAGCTGTTCATCATGCTATGACAGTCACAGTCGTGGCACTGTCTATTTTTTTACAATATTATAATATGGTTAAAAAATAAATAATTGGGCAACTCTCTCAGATAGGTGCATATCATATCATCAAATGTCCCCCGTAGCAGCTGAGGAGGTACTCTTTTAAAATTTAACATTATAGCAATCTGATATTGATTCCCGAAATGGGCCAACTGAATTTTTCCATGTGGAAATCGTGCGTAGATGATGACACTGGTTGGCTGGTTTTCTGAGGTATTTCCTGTTTCCCCTGCCCTTCATTCCAGGTGCAGCTCCATATCCAACTAATATCGTCCTTACCGACCTTAGCTCTACTGTCCCGTCGTGGATGCGTCCTGTATGTTTTTAACATTTTACAACTTTGTTGTACATTTAAAACAGAAAAGGAAATATTTTTCCACCTGTCACTAACATGTGCATAGTAGTTAGCAATTTCTCGTCGCAGTGTTTTACACTGGATTTGAACCCCTAAACCTCGCACACCGCAGACTTATATTCCAAACGATTGTCAAGGCAGATCATTATAATTCTTATGTGAATACAGGGCTGAAGCCCAAAGAGGTTTATTTATGTATCGTACACAAAAAGTACCAACATATTATTATTATTTCTCCATGGCCATGCTCATTTTTAGAGAGCTCTGGAACGCTTTACTGCTTTCAATAACCTCTTGATTATCACATTTTTAAAAATCCGGAACTTGCATTAGACATTTACGTAAGCTCTTTTCGTATTCAAAATTCATCTTGATACATCAACCTGTTTAAGAGATATGGAGCGTTAATCGAAACCACATTTTATATTTTTAGTGTTAAATTTTAAAAAATCCTGAAACCACTTTTTACGGATGCACATAAACTTCATTCTGAAGCAAAAATCACCTCAACATCTCAACGGATTTAAGAGTTATCTGAGATTGATTGAAAACAAGATTTTTCACTTCCTTAATTTTCGAATTTTGAAAGGCCCCAGACAGACGAGCAGCACACCCTTCCCTTTTTTCCCATTCCCTCACACCTGGCTAGTGATATCCAGCTACCTGCCTTATATACAATCTAATTGTGGGCAGAGCACATATATGTGAGCATTTATAGACGTTTAAAGCCTATTTGCGGCCTTTTCCAATGCATGACTAAAATTCATTGTGGTGATACACTTTAAGGCCGCACAGGCAGGTGCGATACAGTATGCTTCCGAGTCGCACCATGTTAAATAGTATTGCATTATTTCAGTATCGCTCGTAAGTACACCACACAGCCACGGTAGATGCGATAGCGTTATTACTAGGGTGGCTGTGAGAAACAGTGCTTTTTCTGTGCTACAATATTCACATTCTGACTTGTTCTTTGTTGAGATATGTAGAATTACTTGTAAACGGTATATCTGGCGAGCAAAAACTCAATTTTTTAAGTTGCTGCTGCCTTGACATTTATGATTGATGCAAAGTATTATTTATTACATAACACTGTATTTAAATAAAACTGAACAAAATATGTATAGCATTATCAGTTTTGATTTACCAAACTCATTTTATCTCTTTATCGAACATACATTTACGTTAAATGTCAATAATAATGATGTGCATGTTCACTTGAAAACACGCAGATTTTTTTTTGTTTGATTTGTTACTGCGAAATCTTCATAAACTGGATCACCTGAGTTTGTGTAATAATTCTGGAAGTTGAACGGATACGTGTATAATGTGAAAACTAGACTGTACAATAAAAGAGCTGAAAATAGGTACATGCACATTGAAAAATAATTCCAAAAGTTCACTTTATAACTTTAATAATGTTAAATTACTATCTATACACACACTACATTTAAAACACTCTATCAACACCACTGTAAAATTTGTGTTTGTTATTATTTGCGTTTAAAATAAAGTCTCTGTAATGATTATATGTCTGGAAGTTTTACAACATTTTATTTTACCCAAGTATAATTTTAAGTTTACGTGTGAATTAACCAGATGTATTAAAAAAAAAAAATAACGGGTGCCTTTGCAAAATTACTCCAATACACGTATGTGTACATTTACATGTGAATACATATAAACACATGCAGGCAGCATGCATTTTTACAATATTGTGGTTGTTTATAATGCAACTACTGCAATTATGAACTAAACTCAGATCGTAAATATAATTTTTGTGAAAAAATTGATTACAATTTCTGCTACATAATAATTGTAATTTGATACTTTTCCGTACATAATTATTAGTAATGTGCATATCATTTTAATTTGATTAAGAACATTTTTATTGAATATATTTGAAGGAACAAGATACGTTAACTTCTTTTGGAGGAAGTTCTTCTATATTAATGTGTGTAAAATTACAAAGTTATTTTGTAGAGTATTAGCGCAGCAAATTGTTACTAATAAGTCGGATCCTTTAGCATCCACAAGTACCGTTCTACGGTTGCTAATAAAATAGTAATTTTGCTGAGTCTGTTGCGGAATATATATATTTTAATTTATTGAAGCTCTCTGAACGATTACAAATCTTTTAGTGATAAGTTAATATGACGGTTCCTTTGCTTCATAAATAGTTAATAAGCCTGTCCACAGTAGGCGACTGTCGCTTGACTTGTAGGTACCTGGCTGCCTATCGGCCCGTCCCTCAGTGCGAAAGTCGCGACCAAGTCGCGGTCCCTTCGCTGCTGTGCGACTGTCGCACGACTTGTAGGTACCTGGCTGCCTATCGGTCCGTCCCTCAGGGCGACAGTCGCGACCAAGTCGCGGTCCCTTCGCTGCTGTGCGACTGTCGCACGACTTGTAGGTACCTGGCTGCCTATCGGCCCGTCCCTCATTGCGAAAGTCGCGACCAAGTCGCGGTCCCTTCGCTGCTGTGCGACTGTCGCTTGACTTGTAGGTACCTGGCTGCCTATCGGCCCGTCCCTCATTGCGAAAGTCGCGACCAAGTCGCGGTCCCTTCGCTGCTGTGCGACTGCCGCACGACTTGTAGGTACCTGGCTGCCTATCGGCCCGTCCCTCATTGCGAAAGTCGCGACCAAGTCGCGGTCCCTTCGCTGCTGTGCGACTGTCGCACGACTTGTAGGTACCTGGCTGCCTATCGGCCCGTCCCTCAGGGCGACAGTCGCGACCAAGTCGCGGTCCCTTCGCTGCTGTGCGACTGTCGCACGACTTGTAGGTACCTGGCTGCCTATCGG
>PNEQ01130412.1:0-31634 GCA_003012365.1 Medauroidea extradentata | reverse complement strand
TCTCAGCCAATCACAGACCTCATGGCACTTAGGTACTATTCGTACCAAAAGACCCCTACTACCAATCACAGCTCAGGACACGCCCCCCTAGACAACGTCTTGGCCAATCAGAGGCCTTGCTCCACCAAGGGGAGGGGGCTGGCATGTTAACCATATGCAGGTTAGGCCGGTTTTGCTCCCTGTGGGGCAAAACGCCCATTCTCCCCCTACTTATGTCAACAAAATAACCGAGTTAGGCGGCGCAGCGTTCAAACGTTGGACAGGGATTCGGCAGAGTCCCTTCTATGTTTCCCGAAATCGTTCCAAGCGGATACTGAGATGGTTTCATAACAAAGGCCATAGTCGATACCTCTCCAAGCTTCTAGTACTATGTCAAGTTGCGTGCGTCATCGTCTCTAATGACTTAGCTGTCGACGATACAGACATACCTCATAACATAACCTCAAGGTTTTTCAATTGTAAAAATTCATAATTTTATATTTGATCCAAATTTTTAGTTTGGTGGACATTTTTAATAACTGCATTATCCTCCCATGGAAATTTTTTAGGATTCATAATATTCCCGTTGTGGCATGTCAGAGTAAAATTTTGGGTGATAACAGCATAATAAACGCAACGAGAACTTACTGATATGAATTATTTATACACTGGAATTATATGTCACGGGTCCACAAGCTAATAATTAAAACAACGCATTACTGTATTTTAAAAATGGCTGGAAAATAAAGGATTTTATTTCGAAAATTTGCGACATAGATGTGCACTAAGAAATAAAAACAATAACTATCAAATAGTTTGATTTTAGCAAATAGTTGCATTCCTCATTATTAAAACGTTTCCAAGTTTATGGTTATGAGAACTGTCAAATATATGTAGTGTATGTCAGCGGTAACAAATGAATATCCCCTTCTACGATGCGACGAGCTGCCACGGCGAGGTGTCGAATTACCGTGATGAGAGCTGACAGTAGCGTGACCCTATACTTCTACGGCCCTTGGGTGATTGGTTGAAAAATCCTAGCGCGGTTCTTCATATATCGACTCTACGCGGTCTGTCTTATGTACAGTGTTAGTGAGACATGCATTTGTAACATAACATTTTTAAAAATTATATTACTAACGTGACGATTTTAATAAGCATTTGAACAGTGTTGAGAGAAAATATTGCTGCCACCTCAGAAATATTCAGTGTGATAGTAAACTGTAATTGTGTAGTGATTGGAACATTTCTGACGGTATGTGGAAGAAAGACGTAATTTGTGTGCGGTTAAAACTTTGCTGTGTCGGTACATTTCCTGTGGATACAAATTACAAACAGGGAGTGCTGGGTGTCACGATTCGCTTAAATTAATCCACAGATATAATGTGGTAGCACACCGAGACACGCCCTCCACAGAAAACACGTATTGTTGGACCTTTTGATACATATCTCGCAATCATGCAACTGGGAGCCCGCCAGCACAGCAACAAATAAGAATTTAAATTTGATGGCGTTCCAACCAGCTACCGCACGTGGCTTCTGAAGCAATGGAGTTTAAAATTTATGCACTTTTTTTTGCTAGTTACACTGCAAACAATTTTATACTTATCACGAAAATGTTTGTATAGTAATCGTCAACACATTTTAAGTTTGGTAGTGTAGGATAAGCGTCGCAAAACATTCAATATTTCTACAACAAGTAGTAACATAGTTATACGAAAAAATAATCAACTTAGTAAATACACGTTTGTACTCCAGGCAAACATACCAGGAAATTAATTTTATAATAAATAATTTTTGTGGAAAAGTGTCTCAACTAAAGGAGTGTTTTTAGCTCTATTGCGTTGCGTATTACGTTCAAGTGTTTTTATACGTGTACCTATTTTTGTAAGTTATTTAGCGATTTGTTTATTTTAACTCTTTGGATGTGTTTCTTGTCATACGAGTTCGTTCCAAAGGCTAGGAGCACAATGCACTGGAGACATACAAATAAATAACCCATGCAATATATTGTGCAAATTAACGGTGTCATGCAAATTGTTAAAGTCTTGTATTTGCAAATATCTTCAGGTTTTGGTAGTTCATTTTGTTTTCCTTTAATCTCGTAATAGTAAATAACTTCAGGGTCAATTCTGTAACTTCGGAATAGAATAGGCTGAAGGTAAACTCTGTATTTATAAAACATAAATCCATTGCAACGGTTGTCATGTTAATGCTTGTAACGTTTGTATTGGTAATATTTTTTTTTATTGAGTAATTCAATTTTTTTCTTAAGGAAATTCGTGTTAAGGTAGTTAATTTTAAGGCAAATGTTGTTCTTTGATTTATTTATGTCTTTAAAGGCCAATGTTATCACTTGACCTTTAATTGTAGTCCTCTAACACTGGCAACAGTGTACCCCCTTTGATGAGAGGCGAGTCATCTGATCACTTGGCCGCCGCGGCACATTAGCTCTTGATAAACTCATGGAGTCTATGCCATGCAAGTGTACAGCAATGGTTCTCGTCGAGCGTGGCAGTATGACCTTTATCACTCCCCTGTTTCCGCTCGGCATGCGCGGAAAATCACATCTGGTACATTGGCATTTCAGAAGTACCACTGCAAAACACTACAATGAAAACACTGCTCTGTACCAGTCTCGCCCGTATAGCTTGTCTTTTATATTGCCTCCAGCATACAAAAAGCGTAGGCTATCTCGAGGACCTATTCTATGTCACTGACTTTTTTCTTAATTTCTTCGTGATTAAAAATTTTATGAAATTGATTTCAAGTTATTTCAATAGGGAGTTAGCTAATTACCTTACATTTCATTACGCTCATTATGTACAAAATATCAAAATGCAATTATAAAATAGTTTTATTAATATATGTAAGGCAATAATTATCTCTCTATGTAATAAATACTAAAAAAAATCCTAGTACCAATTTAGCCTAATAATACCCACCTAATAATAAAACGTAATGTTTCTAGTAAGAAACATTACCGATAATTAATCACACTCTTAATTCGTTATAAGAAAATTATTATTTTCAACACAAGAGGTGAATCAGTTTCGTAAGAGTCTTATATATTATGTTTCACATAACTTGTCTAATTCTTTTATAGTGCCGAGTGCACTTCCTGTTTATATGTTATACATTTTGAAGTAACGTAAGTCGACATTTAAGGTTCTGTAATGAACGTTTTTCAAATAACTGTCAACATTTTCTGAATGTATGGGGTTGAAACTGTGCACGAGCAGAAGCCTTGTGCAAAATTAATTCACAATAGAATTCTTACTGTAATGTTTAGATAATGACTTTTTCGATGAATCTGAAATATTCGTTGAAGTATGGAATACAACCGAAAGCCATTTAAGGCCATGCTTTTTAATTTATTTCAAACTATTGGAAATAACTACAATATTTTTTAACCAAATGCTTAGAAAAACTTTGAGACAGTGTACAGTCATACGATACACAATTTTGTAAGAGCGTTTTTTTTTTTTAAATTATGTACCGTTTGCTAGCAAAAAAATTCTTTTGTTTCATTTTGTCTAATTTTGACAGCAAAATATGTGACATTTCAGGGGCAAAAATCGAAACATCCGTTTGAGTATTGCAACAGAAAAATTCAGATACAAACGATGATATGTAAGTGTTAAAACTGTACGAAAGAATTTTTGATATATGTATTAATTTGCGGTAAAAAAAAATATTTTTGAAACCACTATAAAACTAAAGAGCGAGGACTTAGATATATGTGAAGTGGACTCGTATTTGGAGATAATATGAAATATAGCAACAAAGTCCCAATACACAGTGTACAACATTTTACCATAGTTGTGAATCAGTATGTGGGTAAACATAAGGTTAGTTCTTATGCAAACGACCTATGTTTTGTGCATACTGTTATGTTATCAGTGAACGCACCTTATGCGGAACAGAGTACAGAAATAAGACAGCACACCCTGTGATATCTCCGTCCCCGCCCCAATCATTCGCATGTGCGTGTGCACAAGGAGCTAGTTGTGTGGCGGAGCTACGCCCCCCGGCGAGTGTCCCCCGGGAGGTGGGGGAAGTGGGACGCCGCCTCCAGTGCAGGCGAAGACAGCTGTGGAGGAGATGACTGCAGCGGCGCCGAACAACGCGACGACGCACGCCCTCCCAGATGCAAGCGCGGGTCCGCCGACGCAGAAATCGCTGAGCGAGAGACCTTCGCTTTCCCGCCGTTTTCTGGCCGCGCCGCCCACCGCCCAAGGTCTGTAACGTCCGCGGCGATAACTCTCTCTCCTTCTCTCTCGCCCTCTCCGGGCCGAGGTGCCTGGCCTCACCCGGGTCGCGGGCGGCGTTTCCGGGACCTTGACACTTCGGGCCAGCTGCCGCTCCTCTATCTCTCTCTTAGGGAACTGACTACCCAGCTGCTACGTTCTGACGACCCCGGGTTCGCTGCCAAACTGCGACGTAGAGCCAAACATAACAGCTAGAACATGCCAACTATTCTATGACCTGGGAGCCTCCCACCAAGGCGATTCGCGCTCGATCCCCGGCGGGGTCGGTTCCCGGATTTTCGCATATGGGAATCGTGCCGGGCGATGCCGCTGGTCGGCGGGCTTTCTCAGGGATCTCCTGTTCCCCCCGCCCCTTCATTCCTGCGCTGCTCCATACATCATGTCACCCCTCACCAGCGCTAAAGACATGATGTTAGTAAGTGATGACCAGAATTTATTCACATCTATTATTTTTTTTTTGTTTGGAGGGGGTGAGGGAGGCAAGATTAAGTTTTCGTTGAGTTTTATGGGGGGGGGGGGAGTACGAATTTCTACATAAAAACTGGGTGTGATAGTCTCTCATCTACATTTTCCCCTACAAATAAACTAAGTGTCATTCAGAAATGTGAATGTGTGGGAAAAGGAGGGGACGAGAGACATAATTTTACCCCTCAGGTTAGTTTATATGTGTTAAGGGTCATATTCCAATGACATCCCTGGCAGTGTGACACCATATTTAATAAAAAAATAACACCATCATTATTTACATTATCAGTTAAACTTCTTGACTTGTTGGGGTTGAAAAAGTATGAGCGGAGTCAGTGAAAAAGCGGACATGTTCGCCGCTGGCCGCGAAATTTTAAAACGAGTCACGTTATTTTCGATACAGCCTTTTGGACTCACAATCGTGTCGAATCTTTTCACGTTTCATTCTGCTAGTTCCTACATCCCTGCTGTTACTTGGCCACTCATGTGAGGCGAGGCTACCATACACCACGATACGGACAAATACTTACAAGTTTCTGTACATGGTTAGGAGTGAAATTCCTTACCAATCTTGATATACCGACCCGTGATGTAGCGATTCTGCAGTGTAACGTGTGCGACTTTCCCTATTTATACAGGCTGGATAACAAAACGATATGCTGTACATACGACCCGCGGTATAAACGAATCCGCGGTATAAACGAAACCACGGCATAAACGAAACCACGGCATAAACGAATCCACACTATAAACGAATCCGCGGTATAAACGAAACCACGGCATAAACGAATCCACACTATAAACGAATCCGCGGTATATACGAATCCGCGGTGTAAACGAATCCGCTGTGTAAACGAATATGCAGTATAAACGAATCCTCGGTATAAACGAATACACGGTATAAACGAATATGCGGTATGAACGAATACACGGTACATACGAATCCTCGGTGTAAACGAATATGCAATATTAACGAATCCACGGTATAACGTGCTTCATCAAAGGTTTAATAATATTAGTAATATACCTTTTGTCACTATTTACCTGTGTGATTCAACTAATTCTAAAGTAAATTTAGTCTCCAGATATGCGGTTAATATCGCTCAATTGGAATATACGATTTTTTATGAAACTATTATGCGAGTGACCAGTGTACTAATTTACGAAACGAAAACATATTTCAAGTTAGTTTGCTTTAAGATATCGTGCGCATTAAACACTATTTCCAAGTTCTCCAACATAACTAAAAACTATGTTTTCACATAGACTAGAACTAACCATATGCATGCGAAATTCAAATGCGCAGGAGACTCGTTCATAGAATCTCGGTTAGTTCTATACTATGCACATGCTGGATTAATGCTGAAACGTATCAAAATCTAGACTGAAGACCACAGTAGATAGAGCAGGAACACGTTATAGAAAGAAATCTGTGAAAATTGTTTTCTATTTGTCGTAGATTACAGACAGTAAGTTTTTTTTTCAAGAATATGTTTCCGTATTTTTTTTTTTTTGCAAATAGTATCACGTAGTGTAAATATTTCCGAGACTTGTAAGATTATTTTTACATACAAAACGATTCAGAACGCTTTAATATAACGGTTTTGGATGTCGGAAAACTGATTTAACAAAGAACATTTTCGTAAACTAAAAAAAAAAAGGGGGGAGTTATTTCTGTAAGTTGCGATGTGCCTCCATTGAAATATTCGTGAATTATTGAACTTCCTTGGCAATGGGACCCTTAAAAAACCCTCGCAGAACATAATCTACATTTTCCTGCTTACTGCATGGTTCAAGATGTTTTCTAGCTGCATTATTTCTAAAGAAGACATTTCCTCTGTTTATTATGTACAAGAGAGAAATAAACTGTGTGGATCTGCCATTTTAATATTTCTAACTTTTTTCATTCTATCACTTGAAGGATGAGTGAACTAATTTTGGCACTTGGAGCAACATTTCTCAAATGGCCTTTACAGACTACTTAATAACTTAGTAACTATAAACCTATTCGTAGAAATTTCATTTTGCGAAGAATAAACATAAAAATTAAGCGTTCTAATGGTTTAAAGAGAAGAACGAAATTAAATTTAAAAAAATGTGTGTTTCGTAAAGGCTGCACAGATTACTATGCATGTCGGTATGTCTAACTCACTGAAGGTCTTGTTTTTGTCACTAGTGTAAAGTACTGCAGTGACACTGAAGATGTGAAATATGGAGAGAAAGGATAGAAAGGTGACGAGAGAAGTTACCTTGCCCAGGGCACCAGTCCACAGATCCTGGACCTGGCCGTGAACCTGCCGTAGACGCTTCAACGATGCCACTGTACTGTCCGTAGCAAAAACACTAGCCACTCTTGCTTGCATTCAAAGCATACCCTTCTCTCTAGGTCCTCAGCAAAAAAATGTGTTCTGAATAGCATGCACACAGACGTCCAGTGTTGACACCTAACGTCGTGTCTCAATTCGCCCAAAGAGCGCTCTTTCGTGCTCTCACTCTCGCAAAGAGTACGAAAGAGCGAGAGAACGTAGTTGTGTACTCGTTCTCGCTCTCTCGTGCTCGTACGCCATCTTTATCGCAACTATGGGATGAGGTAACTAAAGAGACGTATGTTGTATATTGCAAACACTTTAATATTCGTACATTGTTACGTTCAATTATCATTTACTCATGGCGAGAAATTAAGTAACCATTTATTGCTCTAATAGACGTTTAAATTCATAAAATAAAATATGTTGTCATCTCCTATAAACAGCTATTCGCCGCATGAAATACGACGTTGGTAAGTTAAAATTGGTATTCGAATTGCCGACAAATATATCTAATGTGTTTATAACTCGTATTAATAAAATTTACGCTCATGTAACCTTTGCGTTGTTTGTTTACAAATACGAGAGATAGCATTGTACCAATGGACGACTTGAAAAGAGGCGGAGCTTCAGCTAGGTGTGGGATACAATTCCTATCTCCATGGATGCCGCAGCTGAACATAACCTTCATTTAGCTGTTTGGCTTCACATGTCCTGGATGAGATGTACGTCAAGAAAATTGATTATTTGTTTGGAATTTGCCGCTTTTTCAGGTAAACATTAATCTTATGTATTTGCGTATCTTAACCATGAAATTGAAACTAATATTTTTTACCCTTGCGCGCAAATCTATGAATGCGCAATATTTTTGCTTTCTGTAATTACCAACTAACAAATATGCATGTTTGTAAACAAGCTTTGTTTCCCACAGTACTTTTCCCCTGCGGTGACGTCAGGGGGCGTGTCTTCAAGTCGTCCATTGGAGATAGCGAGAGCACCAGAGTGCAAACTCTTGGTGTTACGCAAAAGAGAACTCTCTCAACAGTTTAGAATTATAGTTTGCTTTGTAAAAATTAGATGATTTGGAGTAGCTGATAGAAGTTATCAGGTGCTTTTAAAATTATGTTGTATCACGTGAGTAGTTTTCCAAATATAACAGGTTGAAAGAAAACTTTTTTTAAAATAATTTTGAGAGGCTCAGAAATAATTTTTTTAATCGACTTGATACATTGACACCACCCTTTCGTCATCGTTTGAAGCGTATTTTACTTTCGTACATTGACACAATGGGCATATGTGTAAAACACGTATTTACGAACACTCTGCAATGTATTTTAAGCGTATGATAGGCGAGGTTCAGATGCAACCTACCCCGGTCTAGAAGGCAGCGTGCGACAGAGATGACAACCGCCCAAGATGGCGCGGGTGCACGGAGCTTGTAGTCATGTCGTCTTGCTGACGCCGGATAACCTCGAGGGAACAACCATAAATTACCTAACAGTTTTGTTACGACCCGTCTAATGACTTGTAGCGCCAGTCCTGTAGTTTTATTTCCCAGCCGGTGAAATGCGACGGACTAACAAGCAAGGGGTCAAAACGCTTTGCAGAACACGGCTGCAGGTCGCGCGTCCTTACGAAACGTCATTAGTCATGCAACGGGACGTCGCCCAACGAAAGCAACATAACCGTAAAGAAACTGCAAAATAAAAAAAAAACCTATGATGTTACATGCGAGGCAGCTAACGCGTGGGCAACCTGCTGCCGAACATGCGCGCATATTGTGTATGCTGTCGCAATATTGTGCAGTTACCAAGCGGCCATGCGCGGGAATTCGGCTTTGCAAGGTTGCCAACTTGGCGGAATGTCCACTACATTTTGGCGGGATTTAAAACCTTGTAACAGAGAAATATACATTTTTGCGGTCAGTCGGATTTTTAGCGGAGTAAAAATCTGTTTCGAAATACGATTTTTTGGCGACTAAGGTAAAATATTGCTGTGAATTTGTTACTAAAGAAGAACAAAATTAAATTTTTACTATTATCGATAAAACTACAGTATTACTTCAAACTTGTCAATTTTCGGAACGTAACATTTGAAATAAATATAAATATTGTAAGTCAAGTGTACAATATGCGATTTTTGCTTGTAAACAACATAAAATAAATATTATATAATATATTTAACAAACATTTCCAACTTGTTGAACACACAACATATCACGCTGGATTTTGGGCGCAAACCGTCACTGTTACGGAATTTTCTTATCAGGATAATAAGTGTAGGTATATATTTTAGTATAATGGTGAATGGGGGTAAGAGGTAGGGAAATGTTTTATTAATAATTAAAAAGGTTAATTATAGAAATATAAATTTTTGATATTTTAGTACACAAGTTTAAAAGTTTCACGCAAGAAGTAGTATTTGTTGCAGTTCTGAAATATTCCTCGATTTAAACAGAATAACATAAATAATTAAAGACATTTGATAATTTGATTAGTGGTAGTCATTACTTTTATTTTTAATTATTGTTTGATGTTACTCGAAGTCAGAAAGAGCAAAACTTGTATAAAGAATGGAAAACAAGAAAGTGGGACAAAAGAGTAAACGTTACATCTTACGAATAGGCTATACTTAAAGGAAAACACAAACTGTTATCAATTAACTTTTAAGCTTTTCATTTCTATAAAAAAACATAATGTGTAATTTTATTTCATATTTTTCGGAAATGTGGACCCTATTTACATTTTAGTTACCTTCTTTCCTTTTCAAAAAATGTTTAGGTCCATTCAGCATGTCATACATCATGCTTGTGAAATCTCATGACAGTTCAGATTTTTTCTTATTTTTGGAGGCAGTTTAAGTAGTAAAATTTTGTCAACTGTTCTTTAATTACTGCAGCGAATTAACTGAAAAGTGCATGCCAAATCGTTTTTTAAAACATAAAAATACTAACTTTAAATTTCACAAATTCTGCAGACAAATTTTTTAATTTATGTTTTACAGAGTTGGTTTACATGTGAAATTTTTCTAGGGGGGGGGGAGGTTCACCAGAAATTTTAATTGTTTTAATACTTTTTATATTTGTACGAGATATGGTTTATTTTGAAGACGTATATTGTGGCTATTCTTTACTGTAATGGAATATTTTTAGATTACGTACGTAGTTTTATTATAATGGCATGTCTTAATCCGGATTTACATAAAACTGTTTTATGTGTAAAAGAAACAGGCTATCTTCCCAAAACTAAGAACCTCGCATTTAAAAATTATGTCAGTGGCTAGGTCAAGACATGTAAGCACTAATAAAACGGCATTAATTTGATTATTTTAAATACCGAATTTAAAATAACCAATTGCCGAATTTTATTTTTTTAATAAAAAACTACAGTACGTAGTTTTTATGTATGTCTTGGTGTATGTAGACAGTAAAACTATTATTTAGTGTAAATTATTTCATTTCGGTAAGTCATTTGCTTTTATTTTACGAACAAAACCGTTTAATGCAATTTCAGACTGTGACATGCCATTATACAATAACAATCTGAAATATTTAATTACGGTAAAAAAAATGCCACACTATATTTGTACAGAACAAATCATATCTCGTACAAATATAGAAATTACTGAAACAAATATAATTTTCGGGAACCATCCTTTTAAAAGGTAAATGTAGTAAGAAAGCAATTTCTCGGCGTGTCCGAGAATCGAACCAGCGACCTGCCAACCGGTGCGACGACGCCCACGCCAGCAGGTACTGGCCTAACCCACTGTCCTCATTTGCAGTGTTCGCCGAGTGGGCAGGTTGTCCCACTGAGCCGGTTCCCGAAACAGGCAGGTTACATAAAACCAACCTGGCTCCCGCCCTTGTAGGCGCCGGGAATGAATGGAGCTGGGTGGGAGAGAAACACGTTAGAAACGGGAATAGTATTGTAAGCTAAGACGCCCTAGTAGGATCATCGGTGGCAGTGATCAACAGCAAGGAAAGATCAATGACCCACAGTACATATAAGAATAGACGAGGTGTATTCAAATAGCGGGTCATTGACCGGGCCGTGCTAAGAGGGATGGGTGAAAAAGGGGGGGGGGCAAAGCTGTGCATTTTTGGGAATACTATGTTATAAAATTTTCGTTTCTATAGCTGTCTGGATTGTTCCGCCAAAATACAGACATACAATGTTGCAACATCCTGAATATGAACTCTACTTAACAGTCACACAGCTATGTTTATGCAAACGAGTGGCGAAACATGGAAATTGGCTGGAAGGAAAAATATCAGTGCGTTAAAAAGGTCGCTAAGCCGTAAACTGCCTATAGTAAGGCTTAACGTCACATCGGTAAATACAGATGAAAACCTCGGCGAAGTGAAGCAGGAACAGAATTCGCATGGAGTTATTTCAGAAAAACACATGTTAAACCGAGATCAGGATTGAGGGCCGTGAATCGATCCCTTGGACGTGTTCTTCTATCAAGAAATTGTTGTATAAATGTGTTCCCATTAGGTATTAAGTAAGATAATATTCACGATTTCAAGGTAAGTAGGGGGCCGCGGTGGCTGAATGGTCAGACCATTCGCCTCCCACCAAGGCGATCTGGGTTCGATTTCCGGCGGGGTCAACTCCCGGATTTTCGCATGTTGGAATCGTGCCGGACGATGCCGTTGGTCGGCGGGTTTTTCTCTGGGATCTCCCGTTTCCCCCGCCCTTTCATTCCGATGCTGCTCCATACTCACCTCATGTCACCCCTCACCAGGGATAAAGACCTCGTTGTTAAGCGCTGACCAAAAATCTCTCACTCAAGGTCAGTAGGCTTTACATCTCGTCGACAGCGAGTTCATTAGAGACCTTGACACAATGACAAGGAGTTGGGCCATGGCCTTTGAAAAGGAACCATCCACGCCCTGGGCAATTTAGGGAAAACATGGAAAACCGAAATCAGGATGACCGTAACCGTGGATGTAACCCGGGTCGTCCCGAATGCGAGTCCAACATGTTGAACCGTTACGCCACCTCACTCGGTGACAATTTCAAATTCAGATCTTTCGGCATAAAAATATCCAAAACGCACGCAAGTAAGATAGAGTTTCTGGTAGCTGATAAAAATAACTGACTTCAACATAACAGTATAACATGTTTCTCGAATCTTATTTCTGTGATCAGATTGAAATTTATTATAACTTACCCCTTGCTGAGTATAGGCCATTCACGATAAAGTGAGCACTGCATAAAGTTTTCTTTCTGCCATTTTGCAGCCATCTATACTATATTTAATATGAAAACTTCCATGTAACTGAAAACCAGTGTAAAAGTTTCAACACACTCGAAAGTTTACATATATTGTCCCAATAAAACATATTTTTAATTAATTACAAGTTTTGCTGAGTGTTCAGTTTATAGTGAACAGCCTATAGCAGTCTATGAGCAAAAAAGAGAGGGAAAACATTACACAAGACTGAAGCCGGATTCACAACCACACTTAACGTACGTACGAACACCCGCACACGTTAAGTATTAGATATTGGATTCACAACAATATTTAATCTAGACACACACGGAAATTGTTTATGCCATAACAAAATGTCTGTAATAGATTATCGTTATTTATTTTTATTTTTCGAAGCGAATTAAATAATTTATGACCACAAGATAAATTATTTCTCAATATAAATTAATATTTAATTGAGTCCTTACAATTGCACAAGCTGCATTCACAACCACCACTTAGCGTACGTAAGAAGTAGAAAGTTGATCAATTCTATTACGTACGTATGCACGCTACGCGAGGATGTGAATGCTAGCATGCACACTCTGTATTTATACTTTTACGCGTACGTACGCGCGTACGCTAAGTGGTCGTTGTGAATCCAGCTTGAGGCTAGTCGTTGGATACGCAGAATTTCAGGGCAGCTACAAATTAATAAGAATAGCCATAACTACCTTAGAAACCACAAGTAAAAGTGTTGTAATTCATAAGATGTTAAAATGTTTTATGTTAAATTTAGAAAAATAGTTCTTAAAATGTGTAAAAGAATCCAAAGAATCTCACGACTTGTAAGTGTTTGATGCACTAACGTTGTATATCGATGAAATGTTCACCCTTAATATGTTTTGAGAGTGTGAGCCGTGTCTTCAATGAATTTGGTACACATTTCCATTGTATCATACTTATATCTCCTGATTTTTATTGTATAATCTTTGATAGCAAACAATATGTAACTATGGCCGCGGTTACGTTGGGATACTAAACACTTGAGTAAAAACACTTTTATGCAGTTTTATTTAAATACGCTCAATTAAACAGTTTCCGAATTAAACTATTAGTTCCGTGACATTTTTTGCACTGCATTCACAATCCGTTGATTTACAATCGGGTGCAATAGTTTGGTTATAATATCTGGAAATGGTAAAATAATTTTTTTTCGATAATATCGTAACATATTTTATTATTATCGGTATAGAGGATAAGATAAATACAAACACAACATTTCAACCAAATGCCATATTTTTCTCTGTCATATACAACAATTATTTGCGTACAATTTAAAATTTCATGAATAAATATTTACGTTTAATATTTCTAACGCTTAATGTCCATACTAATTAAACAATTAATTAATCAATGTCTGTCTCACAAATTGCCTTTCACATTGCGTCAGTCACTCAAACATCGCTGGAAATATCCTCGTTCCAGAAACTTCTCATAACATTTAACAATCGTCTCACCTACCAGTAACCTACTCGTTCGTCTCACGTACAAATGTACACCCTCCCGTCACCGCACACCCCTCGTTCGTTCATAGTCGCCACTTGCTCGCAGCTGCGTTCTTTGTATCATCTCCTTGCGGCTGTCTTTGTCTGCGGCTCACTACTTTTTGGATGCAGGCTAAGCGCCAAACAATCACTGCTCGTTCGGCAGCCGCGTGCTCTATTTATGGTCGCGGCGCGAAACCCTCCAGATCGTTCTTAACCCGCCCAGCTCTCCGATGACGCAAGCTGAATCCGAAGGTTCCCAGAGCCAGGATCAGCTTACATAATCATCCGGGAGCGCGCTGTTCAAGGACGTCTAACGGTATCGGCTGATGCATACTTACTAATCCAGCCATTATGACGCCAAAGGGGGAGGGGAAGGCAGTTAAAAAAACATTGTGGACTTCTCGCTTGGCCGTGTGTTGTCAAGTAAGAATATTTTCCCTGTTCCCTTTCTTCACGCTGATCAAAAAATTTCCACCGTCTGCCACTGAGTTGCAATTGTGTGACATATCAGACATATTTTGATGTCCATAACGGGAGCGTCATAGTTGGCATTTTTTCGGGAACACTGCACCACAAGCAATTTAGTGCTGTCCACACGTTCATATTTAAATTAATTATGAAATAGCTATGGCATGTTCGGCGATGGAACTTCATTACCGCACGGAAGAAAATTATTTTTATACGTAGCGCAAGTATCTAGCCTCTATCTTTACAAATAGGGCCTCAAAATTAACAGTTAAGGACGTTGGACCCGTAAAAATTCAAAATTTTATATTTGTGCCAAACACTGTTCAACTTTTACACATCAGATAACATGTTATTTCCCCAAATAAAAAAAAATAGGTCCCATAGTTCTAGCATTATGACCTATCAAACTCACAAAATTGCAGTTGCGGTGTAGCCAAAATAATAAAAAATAATTAACTTGCAGAAACAAGACAATTCATATTGCTTCTTAATTATGTGAGCTACTTCAATACACTTTTGTGAACACAAAGCGATAACTTTTTGTACTTTTAAAAAATTTATGAAAATGAGTAAATTTTTGCATAATTTTGACTTTTGGGTACTAATAAAATTTTCAAAACTAACTTTTGTCGACCATGTCGTAAAATTCATTGATACACTAACTATCAGTTCCTGTAATTTTGAATTTATTCGTTAATTACTTTTTTTGATTTTGGCTACACCGCAATGGCCATTTTGAGACTTTGATGAGTGATTATGCAAAAACTATGGGGCCTGATTTTTTTTATTTGGGGAAATGACGTGTTATCTGATGTGCAAAAGTTGAACAGTGTTAGGCACAAATATAAAATTTTTAATTTTTACGGGTCCAACGCCCTTAAACAGTGCAAATATCAAACAAAATGCTGATTTCTCGAGTTAATTAAAGGTAAATATACTAAAAAAATTTGCAGTTACAATATACAATATGGTCTGAAACTGTGTTCAAAGTTTCTTCTCTAAATTATACAAAAATATTTTCCAGCACTCACTGTTAACTTACTCAATGCTGTTACAAGTCAATAAAAGCAAAGCATAGAAGAAAAGTCGTTTTGCTGGAGTGACAAACTAGTTTAGTTTGAATAGGAAGTGCAACCGATTGGAATTACTTCTGGTTTCATCGTATATACGAATCTGAACATTTTCTCGGTGAAATATTTCACGGTGTCGTGTAACCACAGCCATATTCTTTCTTATCATTCAGTAGAAGACACAGAGTTAAATAATGATTCAGTATCAAGCTGTTATAGAGGTAAATATTTTAAGCATTCAAAATTTTTTTAATGTAGATTCGCTACATGAAAAACTAGTGGTAGATATTTCGCATTTACTTAAGTGTTTCACCTTCATCGCAATATCCTTACAGAGAATTTCCTAAGAACAGTAAAATGACATGCATTCTGTCACTCTGCTAAACACTTTACGAACTTCACGATATAACAAACGTGTAAAGTTTCGTTCAGAGGTAAAACGAATTAAATAATTAAACGTATTCTGGAAACAAAATGCCCCACGAATGCGTATAACAAGGTAAGATAAGGTAAGTGGGATTTACGACTCGTTTACAGCGAGGTCATTAGATTCGGCGACATACAACTTGTTAAATGACAAGCGCTGGAAGAGGAGTCGGCCATGGCCATTGTTAATGAGCCATCCCAGTATTCGCCTGGAGCAATTTCGGGAAACCACGTAAAACAGAAATCGAACCCGGGTCTTCCTGAATGTGAGTCTAACGTGTTTCCGTTGCGCCACCTCACTCGGCGAAGATAATAATTTTGAGGTATTTTACTAATTTGACGTAAAGACAGTTTCCTACACCGGAACGATGTTTTGCAACGAAATTTTTAATTTAAGTTACAAAATTAATTTATATCCATTTACAGTTTCCAAGAGAAAATCATTTAAAATTTGGGTTCCATATATGTCAAAGAATTACGAGTATCCATATCCTTAACTACCATAAGAAATAATGACATTATTTTTTAATTTTCACTTTAGTAGTTATAAAATATGAGACAGGCTACGGAATCAAAAAGTTAACTTAAAAATAAAATACACGTAGTGCATCATAAAATTTGTCAATACATTAAATGTGCACTGTATCACAACATTAATAATAAATTACGTATCGTTCACCAATTCTCTTAATAAACCTAGTATTCCGGAATACATGTAGAATAAATTGTACCCTTACATTTTCCTAATAAAATTTTTTTTTATGTTAATTGTTCGTAATTTTATGTATTGTTAGTTCCAAAATTTGACATGGTTCTCAAAACTGTAGGAAATGTCACTTTAGTACTCATGTCAACGTATAAACATAAATTTAAAAAACGCACGTTAACACAATTAAAACGAAAGAAAGACTTTGATAACTTGGCTACTCGCCAATTAATCGTCAAATCAAGTAACCAAATGCGTTAGTACGCAATTATTACAAGACAAGCCTGAGCAGATATCCTGTATTGTAGCCATGAAAAATAAAACCAGACGAGTAATTTTAACGTGGGTGTGACAGGCTTGAATTCTTGGCCAGGGACTTTGCCCATACGCGCCTAAAACGTGTTCTTTTGACGTTTTATTTTTACATCCCCAGTCCGGACGTGGATTGGTTGGGTTTCCTCCCTTCCACACGATCAAATTTTTACTTCGAATTACCTTCAAATATATTTAATTAAATTTGATGAAGGCCATGTGAAGCCTTATCGATATCATGATTGTGGTCATTTTGCCTTTCAGTTTATTGAATATAATCATTTTCTTCAAAATTTGTCGTTTTTAACATGTTCTATGTTTTCTTGAACCCAATTTTTCAACCATGTAGTAGAGATTTCTGGTAATAGCGCTGTACAGGTAAATTTAACGATATTGAGATTTAGTGTCATATAAAAATTAAATTAACAAAACTTATAGAAACTGTTTTAGTTGAACCAATTATTTTCGTGTCATGCATAACGAGTATAATACAATTAAAAATATCTAAAGTAATTTTATTATTTAGTTGGTTTGTTCAAAACTGTGGAGGCTTCAGTGTTTAGTGAATACAATGTAATGTGCTTTACCTGCTAAACTAGCAGCAACGGATTTTCAATTATTAAATTAATTACTTCTCGCTGGGACAATTTTGAAGATAATTCTTTCAATCAAAAATGATACGTAATATATAAAGGAAGAATAAAATAGATACATAATCGTAAATGGAGGTCTTAGGGAACATATTGGATGACTTGATACACTTATTTATCCCCGCTTACGTGTAGGTCTACTGATAGTTTTGTTAAAATATATGCGATACGTTTCCCAGTGGTTGCTTCAATGGATATGAAATGACTATATTCAATAAATTGAACGCAAGCAGCTGAATTGAGTAACGATTAGATGGTGTGAGGTTGGACGTGTTATCTGCGCAGGCTGTCAGTTTTCACGCCTCGCCAAGCCTCGACCAGGGCATGGTGGCTGCTATATACAGCAGTGTTCTGTCAGTGACTCACGTGGAGAGATGTGACCTTGAAAGCTCTGGCAGGGACCTACCTGCTACGTGCAGGCGGACCTTGTAAAGAAATGTCAGAGGCTGGTGTTCCTTCAGGGACAGCCTCTCTCACGATCTCGGCAATCACTCACACACACTTCCTCCCGCTCTCTATAAACACAGCTGTTGTCACGTTAGTAAATTAAACATTTGTTGTAGATATTTATTTGATGTGATTTTGAATACAGTAATTTTAAATTGAGGTATTACTTGAAAGTTTGTTTTAAAAAATACATATACTATAGCTTTATTTCAAATGACAATGATGTGTAAACATCGCTCTTTGGGACACATAATCTATGGATGTAATTTTTTAGAGAAGTTTTTCGAAGAAGTGAATTATTGAATTATGGATTTAGAAAGTTGTAAAATGGCATGTTCACTGGCAAAGAGGTTACAAACGTCTAAGTTTTGATTGATGTGAGATACAGTAAGTACAATTTATTTTGAATTATTTATTGGGTTTCAGTAGCCAAAATATCAATTTTATTTCATTTTCTCATCGGTGGTTTTGATCTATGTTCTTAAATGTTATACCACGATAAACCTAATCAAAAATTAAGAGCATCTCATTAGCTCTACCAATATTTTTAAAACAACTTGACCGCGCCATTAAATCTGTACATTCTTCATGTAAACAACAATAAACGTTTCAGTATCAACACTTATACATAAATGTGTGTTGTTTGAGTCTGTGGGAACCCAAACTGCATCTAAATCCAACCCATATAAATAAAACTGATGCGTCGGTTGTTCGCAATGAAAGGATACCTTCAAAACAAGCCAGATATATTAAAACCTCTGACTAATTTTTTATATCTTAGCTGTTAAAAAGTTCTCACCTTAGCGGACGGAGGGCGTTGTAGAGTCACGCGTGTCCATTTTTATGCGAAAGTGCAAAATGTAGTCCTAATATCATTAGCTATTAAAATGGAACACACCCGAAACTATGCGAGACGCTCTATTGAGCAATAAAAAGGCTAAAAATAGCTTTTTCAGACTGCTCGAACTGGGTAAATACGAACTTTGTTCCTAAAACAAATATAGAAAATTTCGTTCGACTATATACCATAGTTCCACGAATAAAATAAAAGATTCACTGCTTAAGTGGATAGATTTCTAAACGTGATCGATTTATGCTCGTCTCTTCATATCTAATTTGTATGATTACATAATTTTAAATTCTGAGTCAATCAAGACATACATCAGCACTTAACACGTTTTTGAAAGTTAAGACATGCTTAGTGCAGACCATATTTCTGACGTGAGACTGAAATAAATATATAATTAGTTAATCACTAATTACGACCACACAGATCGCAACATAATAAAATGACAAAAAAATTTGACATTAAAATAACTGTTAAAACGATCTACAACACCATTATTGGTTTTGTTTTTAAATAATTAATATTAAACTTATCATAAGAACAGCATTTATAAAATACATTATTTTAAGGAGACTACCACCTTAAAGCCCTATAAAAAATTACTTCTACGAAAACACTGGCAACGAATTTAGTTGCTCTGTGAATAAAGACGGTATTATTCTTGGGCGGGTACCAATATTATCGCACTTTATTTATTTTCCTTTTTTTTGACTCAAGCGGTTAGCAGTTAAGAAACATCATGCTAGGGATTATCTTAACTTTTCAAAGCGACGTCATGAATACACTATGTTTTTTACCCTCAATATGTTTTAATTAAAAAGTGAAGGAACTATAATAAAAGTATAAAAGAAACCCTTTACGTCTCTCTCTATTTTATATATATATATATATACATAATATATATTCATATATAACCTTGACCTTGTGACCGACATTCTGTACACGTCACATAGTATTTTTGAGATATAATATTCAAAGTTCAAGTAAACGAAAAGAAATCCATTGCACGTTATCACATTGAAGCATTTATAACTGAACGTTTATTTAATGTTAGACATAACTAGTGCTTACGGTATGTTCAGGGTGTTCAAGTGCAATAAAATCATAACTTTATATTTATATGAAATAATGTTAGTTTAGTAGACAATTCTTGTGAGTACAGTTTCCTCTTACGAAACAATTTTAGTTCGCGTAGTTTTCTCATAACGGTGCGTCAAAGTCAAAATTGGCATTTTCTGCTGCCATGAAAATAGTAAAAACCAAATGACATACGTAAATGAAATTATTCACAGTGAAATAACATGCCACGAGCTTCGTAATAAAACATTTTTTGTATTAAAAAAATTGCCGAATTTTCATATTTTTCCTGTACTTTTGCGATTTTTAAAAATATTACAATATTACTTTAAGATTATATAAATACTTTATTGCATAGCTCATGAGATGTAATATCATAGTGAATAATTTTATTCATGTAGGTCAGTTGGTTTTCACTATTTGCATGGCAGCAGAACAAGCAAATTTTGACTTTGACTCACCGTTATGAGAAAACTACGCGAACTAAAATTGTTTCGTAAGAGGAAACTGCACTCACAAGTATCGTCTACAAAACTAACACTATTTCATATAAATATAAAATTACGATTTTATTGCACTTAAACACCCTTAAGTGGGCCTTAGTGGATTTTTTTTTCCGCAGTAGTTGGCTAAAGTGGCTGTGAGCAGTAACAAACTTTTAAACTTGCCAAAATTTCTTCTTTATAACGAATGTTACTAACTGCGCAATTAGTTCACTCAGATCAGTAATACTATTGCGGCAAACTTCTATCGCAGTAGACCGACTAATATATCGTTGAGTTACGTTCAGCTGCAGTTAATTTCTAAGTTCAGTAAAATGTATGTACCACTGTAAATTATCAGCTATTCGATCCCCAGAAAACAATTGTTTAACCGACCAAAAAACCTGTAATAAACGAATACATGTAACGATTCCATTAATTTGTTTCTTTGGTGAACGAATAATGTAAATACAAGAGAAAGTGGCTGAAGTTAATGAAGATGAAAGTACGCGATGGTCATGTAGAAGATTTTACGCTGCGGTAAATGTCATAGTAAAGTTTAAAGTCGTAATTATTTATATGTTAGTCAAGCAGTTTCATATTCACATAATAGTAAATACGGTTGTCATAACTCTTTTTTACGTAGCCCATTATCTTCGTTAAAATCTGACAGAAAGTACTACTCGGTTCATGGTGCGAGAAAGTGGCATCATCTATTAATTAACTATACGAGCGAAGTTCTTTCCCACAGCGGCGTATTTTACAAAAACCTGACGTAACACGTTATCTAACGAGAAAGACACTTGTACTGTCTCACGTTGTTTATAAGATTACGTGAGCTACAGCCACATGTAAAAGAAACATACTATATATATTATTCTTACACTACAAAATTAGGAGCAAGTAGTTCCCCCCCCCCCAGCTTTTTCTGTAACAATTAGAAATTTGTGGTAGATCATTTTTTCTTACAACAAAATATTGCACTAAGAACTTACAGTAAGATACAATTCCAACAACAAAAATTAAATTCAAGATTTCTCTTGAATTTTTTTCACAAAGTTTAATTACAGTGAGATATCACTATTGCTACAAAAATTTAATTCCAGTTGGTTTACTCACATTTGCTTAACGAACTAAAATTATAGCAAGGTGTCATTCTTATAGCAAAAATTAAATACAACAATTGTTTTCCTTTGCTTCTGTTTGGGCAAGGGGTTTTTTAGTGTTTGGTCCTTCTCACAGCACAATGACATCAATGAGTTTACAGAATACAAGTGTTGACCTTTCAGCGCTCTTCACTCTGTTTAACATTGAAAAATTCCTTACAAGATTCGATGAATATGCGGGTACATATTATGCTAAAAGGGGTTGTGGTTTTTAATTCGAGCTTGTAGTCCCGAGTAACTACCAGACATGTCATAGCATTGGTCCCAAATCTACTAAACATTTAAACGAGTGTGAAATTCAAGTAAAACGTGTGGACAGACGTTATTTAGGATCCGCAAGCGATCAGACAGACGGAATAAATACTGATATTGTTGACATTTCTGTTGGTTTCATCATTCCTAGCTAATTTATATTGATGTTATTAATGATCTCGTGTGATATCAGGTGAGACAACTGATGATTTGAAACTCGTAATTTCAGGGTTACACCTACTAGATATGTTAAAAAACTTTAAATTATTTCCTAATACATCTGTATAATTAGACTTGAGCGATGGCCATCTACTATTCTTTCCGTGAGTTTCTAGATTGGACTTTTTTTATTTAGTTTGCAAAATAAAGATGACTCCATTCTGTCACTGCAAAAGCCTCGTTTGGCTTTTGAAAGATACACGATTATTACAATGTTATTTAAACCGTCGTGAACAAATCAACAGTTCTACTTCGCCTAGCGAATTCAATTCCTGTCCGCTACTCCACACAAGAATAATTTATACACTGGCTTATTTAACATTAATGGCTACCGCCTCTTGAGCTGTGTGGGCAAGCGCCTTGTCCAATTAGTCAACTGTCAGTTTTAAATGCTAAGGCCAGACGTACCTGTCAGACCGGCCTCATCTGTAGCAACTTGATACTGCTCAACACACGAAAGGAACTCCTTCACAAACAAGTATGCGTGTATGCGTGTAATGTGTGACACGTGTAGCTTCTATGTGTGCGTAAATGTATAGGTGAAAATTTCATGCAGGATTGGAGTCATTTATTCACTCGGCTTTTGTTTGCTGAGTTTCATGTAGATCATTAAAATGATGGCTTGCTTTGCACGCTTATATTAACCACGCTGCTTATTCTTCGCCATGCGCACAAGTAGTAAGACTGTTTACTGTTAACACTTTCTGATAACAAATATGGTGTAATTTATGCACCAAGAAAACTTCTCGTAGGGCCGGTTTTACCGACCTCTGTTAAGCATTTTAAATTTGTTAAATAAGATTAACAGAATATTTTCTCGTGTTAAATCTTCTATAAATCTCCTTTAATAAATATGAAATGCTTAACACAAGGTGGTTAAGGCCTCGCTCTTTAGCTTTGCAGTGGTTTCGAAAAAAAAATTAATTTTAACGCAAGTTAATACATATTTAAAAATTTATTCTTACAGTTTTAACAGACACATATCATCGTTTGAAATCTAAATTTTTCTTTTGCAACACACCAAACGGATTTTTAGATTTTTGCCCCTGAAATATCACATAATTTGTTGTCAAAATGAGCCAAAATGAAGCAAAATTCTTTTTGCTAGCAAACGGTACATTATTTTTAAAAACGCTCTGGCAAAATTGGGTATAGTATGACTGTACCAATCTCAAATTTTTTTCAAAGCATTTGGTTAAAAAATATTCGAGTTATTTGCAATTGTTTGAATTAAATTAAAGATCATGGCGTTAAACCGGCCATGTGAGTTATATTCCATAGTCGATTAAAGGGTATAATTTTTTTATTTTTTTAGAAACTCAAAAAATATTTGTAATTCTTTATTTTAGTTCACGAGCCAGGTAGTCACAAACAATATTGTACGCACTTTAAGAAAAGTAAAAATTCGCGAATCCAAAGACTTGCATGTTAGAATCCACTTTCTTATGCATAATAAAGCCCCGACCACTTGTGCAGTAGCTGACATTCCCTGGAACAGCAGACAAACGAATAGACAGGGTTTTATTATTGTTATGATATTGCCTGGCAAGCCGGACAGCGAGAGGATCGGCCCGCAATGAGGCCAGCGTTGGGAAACCACGGAAGACAGCAACTCACCTCACCCCCCTCGTAGTTGCACAATATCGAGGACAAGCACGCCGATATATGGCACGGTTACCAAGCAAACGAGGTCTGTCCATCTGTCGTCGGTCTGTCGTCCACCAGCACTCATCAGGTCAACAGCAGTCGAGTTCTCCTCCGGGGCTCGTGAATCGAATCCCGACGGGTGCGTGCTCGTCCGTCGATGCCGTCTCCATCCGAGTCCTTACGAAACTCGAGATAGGCGAGCAGGTGGCTGCTGTGGCGTGTCACAAAAGATAATGCGAGCCGCAATGTGCGCGCTGAAGGCCTGCTGCCACTATATAAACTTATGCCGCTCGCACTGCAGACGCAGCTCACAAAAATAGTAGCTTAACACATTGAAGAATGATTTGGTATGTTTAAAAAATTTTTTTTTTCTTAACGTTCAGCTTACCAAAGTAAATATAAAAAAAACTATTCACCTATCTCTCCTACCAATCCGGGTGTGATGCCGCAGAATGGATGAGAGAGAAAGCTTATGGATTATTAAATTATTTTTTCTTTGCAGCTCGGGTTTTTCTGTTATCTATATTATTGCGCACGTTTAAAACATATTTTTATGAACAGCACATGATTCCTCATTCAGTATACTGTACCTTAATGAACAAAATTTATCAGTTGGTTATTGCAGGATAATGTCACTAGAAAGTGTTATCTTCAGAGCCTATTTTTCTAACAAGAATAACTTGTGCATTTATCTTCGCTATGTGAATCTTTCAAAATATTATTAACACTGACTGGAAAGTAATGTCCATTATTCCATGGTTAGAGACGTGTTTCTCCAGTTGCGCATTAGAAACGGTATATATATTTTTTGTTAATTTTAATTCTGTGAACAGGAAGTAGTATGTTCGTCAGTAATATATTTATATTTTACGACATGCGCTGTCTTACTTCACAGGCTCCTGTATAGGAAGCGCGTTTGGATTAAAAAAAAAATACGACAATAGGCCTATTAGCGCTCCAGTACATTTAATTTAAGGTTTTGCAAGAGTAAAATGTGTATCCAATTTTTAAATCTCAAATTAGCTGTACGATAAGACGGAAAATATAAACATAGAATGGTTATACCTCCGTACACTAATTTTGCCATAAAGCTTAATAAATGATGGTTTGAACCTGCTAAAAGTCTAATAATCTAAGCAATCGTGGCAAGTTTAGTAACACAGTGTATGAAAGAGGTCAGTTCAAATATTCAGAGTTTTGGAAATCAGTGCAAAGAAACTATGAAAATACCCACTCTTCAGGAAACATTTTATATTAGTTTGTTTCGACTTTGTGTGAAGTACACGTGTGTGTATGTGTATATATACCCACATTCATATACATGTGTGAAAGACTGATGTACGTATTTCGGCTATTTTATAAGTAGGATTTTCAAGCAATTATTGCAATCAATTTATGTGGCCAAAATTCAGCATTCTCGTTCCATTTCCTCTCATTTTCTTGGCACCATATGTAGCTGTTGGCATCGCACTTATGGTCTCTTTAACTTCTTTCTCGCCGACAGCATTTCAAGAGATGTGGCATGTAAATCCTGCATGGCTTGAGGTATAGTCTGTACAGTTCAAGTTTGCATGGTTCTGATCATTTTTTTTTGGGAAAAATGCCCAGCAATTCCGTTATGCTAACCTCGCAAATGTGTCTGTAAACAGGCTTGCAGAGTCAATGTTCTTTCAGGAATTGAAGATCGTTTGAATAGTCAACACAAATTTTCAGAAAATAAATTGCAGAATCAGCAAACTTAAACTTTGGGCCTATAGACTTTACTGCCAGGCACACCTCTTGTCTAACCCAAATGGCAACTCTGCAATTTATGTAGAAATTGACCGTGATATTTGCTCAGGACAGCG
Source organism: Medauroidea extradentata (assembly GCA_003012365.1). Classification (NCBI taxonomy): domain Eukaryota; kingdom Metazoa; phylum Arthropoda; class Insecta; order Phasmatodea; family Phasmatidae; genus Medauroidea; species Medauroidea extradentata. Next base: position 6,248 of record PNEQ01130412.1, on the reverse strand, counting down.
CTGCAGTAAAACATAAACCAGCCACGAAGGTTCGTGCCGTATGGCACATGCAGGTACTGGATTACCTTGTCACTGTGTGCAGCTCACTAGGAGAGTTATATATCGCAATATCGGTCGCTGGAGCACAGCTACCACAGTCAATATTAAAGCCTAGTACACACATGCATATATGAAAGTGAGAATTAAAGGTGTACAATAAAGGAACTGCTAGCTAGCCTATTAACTATAACCCTACCAAATTTACTGATGCTTTCACGTGGGCAACTTCGATGTACTGTGGGTTGCAGCAAGGCAGTTTACTTTGAGCTGGTGTACTTTGGTGACTACTTTGGGTCCCTCGCTGACAACATTCTCGGCAGCAGAATCATCTGTATCTTCTGGCTGGTGATGGTGGAGCACTTGTAGTGTGCGAGAGAGCAGGCTTCTGCTGCAGTGCGCTCGAAAATATCGTTCACGGATCTGTTCGTAGTGCACATGGCTTTAGAAGGTATTCCAGTATCTGGATCAACTTACTTCAGAATTTGTAGTTGTAGATTAAGTAAGCTCCTTTTACTCTTCTATTTCTTCTTGTTGCCTCTAGAAATATTTTACTAGACCTTGCCTGCTTTCTTGGCTGCCTTGCTACTTGTCAGTGGAGGCATGCTTGCTGCTGTTCTAAATAATATCCTGATTTATGCATAATTCTGCAATTCCTTCCAAATTTTCCTTGGTCTGACTATGCACTGTTTATTTTAAAATACTTTGTATTTATAAGCTATTTTGTTCAAAAACAGTTACACAATGTAAAAAATAGTTTGTTTATATTCGACTTGTACAAGAGTGATAACAATAAATTGAACAATCCCTATCCAGCATCATTTGGTAGGCTGTACAAGTCCTTGTATACTAGCCGCTAGTATATTCGGTAGCATTCACACGAGACGAGCACGCCGCAAGTTCAGATGTACAATATGTTCAACTTCTCGTACAAGAAAAATGCCAGTTTGTACTAAGCTTACGGTTGAAAACTTCAGACAGTGACTTTAAGGTCAGGCATAAGGGCACTCGCTGCCTATACCAGAGCCCTGGCGAAATAAGTGTGCTTGTTTATTTATTAATTTGCGGCGATACAGAAATGTTAGGGTGAGCTCAACACTTTCCGCGCGATCGTTCCGAACAAAAACTCAAACCATCTGACTGGCTGCTAGATTTTTTGAAACCGGATGTGCATGGATTGTGGACTAGTGAATGAGGCTGACACCTACCTGGAGCACCTTCCCACATCTTCAGAACCGGTAGCAAAGGAACGATAAGCACTACAGTGACACGCCCATCAAGTGTCTCATCGCCTCTAGGAGCTAGTCACTGAACTAACGGCCATTCCATACCATACGAGGCTCGTTTCAATGTGACTGTAAGGCTACAGGTTCTTATTTACCCCATTTTTGCAAATATGAATATTATATCCTTAAAGGACGTATGTATACAGTAGTAAAACCATCGAACAGATTTGTTGGAAATTGGTTTTGCTATGAAGCCTGATTCTATCAAAACAAAAAAATCTTATAACATTGGCTAGTTATCGAGTTTTAGACATTTTATTTGCGTTATTTATTCGCCAATTGTTTCAATTAGTCAAAATAGTAAAATCAATTTTGTTTTCAATATTTGTTTCCTTGCCCGATAAAGCTGTATGTGAACAGTGCCCTAATATTTGTATTGTACACGATTTCGCAGAGTAGTTCAACACAAGCTTCAAGTGTGCGGTTCAAGATTGTTAACAGTTTTATGATTTTGAGATACAAAGAGTTGAAAAAGCCGTAACATGAAAATTTTGACTGAGACGTATCGTCACTTAAAATATTATACACGCGAATAATTTTTCACAGGAGGATAATGTCGTCACTAGGAACATGCACAAAACTAACAGTATTTTGAACAAGTATAAACCTATGCATTTTCAGAATTGAACAGCCTAGTTTCGTTAATGCATTTCGTCACCCGACCACACTTCCCAAACAAAGTAAGGTCAGTGCGGAACTAGCGGCTAAAAAAATAAGGAACAAAAGCGGAAGTGGCCATGGCCTGTGTTGAGAAACCATCACAGCATTCGGCTGGATATCCAGGCCGGGAACAGAACCGCGCCGTTACGAATGTTGAGTCAAGTATCTTACCACTGCGCCAGAAACCTCGTTCGGTCAGAAACACAAGTTATCTATTTTTATGTTTGCAAACAGGATGAAATGAAATGCAACACTTTTTGGCCAAGGTGTTGCGCAATCATAATTTGACAGTGAGGCCTTTTTATAACTAACGCCTCAGTGCCTTTTCCCATCCGTACAACCGAGTGAGTTCTTGCTCTCCTGCCTATTCCCTCCGAGAAAGGTGCGAAATGTTTAAAATATTTCAGTGCTTTTGTGTCACGTTTACTAATTATAGCTAATTATAGAGATCTGTGGAACTGGTTCGAGGTTATTTCGTTCTTTAAAGTGATCTAAAATATAGGTTGTTTTTTAAATATGAGTATTCTAATTACTAGTTAGTTATGGCTATCGTAGTTATTACAATATATTCATTCCTGTCACGTCGGGAATTACTTTCGTAGCAAAAAATTACCTTTAATAAAGTACCGTTAGTATACAATATCCTGGTTTGTTTAGGGAAAAAACATGTACATAAAATAATCCTATTAAAAACAACTCCACGGCATAGCACTCAGATATTTTTAGTACACATATGTATGTATGTACAAGTATACATAAATATTAACAAAATAAATTAATTAAAAAATATATATGTACACAAGCACCTTATAAGAAAAATCTACACAAAACAGACAGAAACTTATTTAACATATTGTACAATTTTTTTTTCAAATAATTAAGATATCGTAATATATACTCGTTTCGTTTAATATTCGTTTAGTGTTTAGTTATGCATTTTTTTAAGCACCCGGAAACCACAAAAAAGATTTTGTGGACGAAACCAGATATGCGTAACCATTTTACATACAGATAATGCGTTTTACGAATTTTTATCTGCTCATTTGCCACGTTTTCACCTTGGATATCACGAGAACTCGGCTGTGGTACTTACTGTGATGATCATTTTCTGGGGGTGACCCCCAATACAATACCAACACAACTAAAAAATCAGCAATCTTGAGTTATGTACGTAGTGAAATAGATTACAGTTTTCTCTACCTAATGTAATACTAACATAACCAAATAAAGCATTCTAAAAGTTAAATAAAACATTTTTCTTTTAGCATCTTTGCCAAGTAACGATCATGATTAGTGCAACACTAACATTTCTACTATTTACGTAGTTTAAGGATAAACAGGAGAAGTAATTTTTCAGTGCAATAACAACATATTTTGTGTTATGTTTATATTATACTGTAATCCTTCAAAATCAGAAAGTATGTGTGCGTGATAACTGCATTTATCTCAAAATGAAATGTTTTGAGTTATGTTGATATTGCATTGGGGTGCGATATGTTTCAAGAAACTACGGGGTTTTCAATGGTATGTTGGCATAAAACATTTTCGCGATATATCACAATCTCTAAGTATTACTTATTAAGGCGCCCGCCTACTGGCCGTGTGAATGAGGCGCGGCGCCAGTGAGGGTTGTTGACTGGTTTGCTGGATGTGGTATAGCCTCTACCGAAATACGCTGAAACGGCGTGCAATGGTATCTTTTTATTGGTGGAAAGTTTTAAGCAAAGTCCATTGATTATTTCTAGATCGGTTTCATATGAATTTCGTGAGCAGTTTTTTTTAGCGTTAACACGTTCAAAAAAAATGTTTTAGCCATTTTCAAGGGGCTTCAAAAATTATTTCTTTTAATTTACGTGATGTTTACAACTCCATTTCCGTCATCGTTTCAAGTGTATTTTCGTACATTGACACAGTGGTAAAAAAACGTATTTACGAACACACTGCAACGAATTTTAAGCGCGTGGTAGCAGGTGCCGTTAAGGAGCCCGCCTACATAGCGCCTTAGCGGCCGTTCGACCTCATGGACGTGGAGTTTTCCCCCACAAAAGCGGGATTGGGTCAACCACTGTTGTGGAGGAGGTTGTCTCTCGCTCTCTCTGTTGTCCTCTCGGCTCGGTCTCGCGAATCCTTCAATTTTCCACAACACTGGCTGCATATTTACGCAGGACACATATTACAGGAACAAAATTTCCTGAAAATTTCCAGTTGTTACAAGGTACAAACAGTCACGGGATCGAAAGCTAAAGGATAGATCTACTAAGGTTAAATGGTTTTAAGTAAAAATAACAAAAAATAACGGCATGACACAAGCCGGAAAAGGCACTAATTTGGATTGTTAAGGCCCTATTTTCTAATTACTTAAGAAACTGATAGAACTGAAACCATTTACCCTTAGTGTGAGGTACCTTAATATCTTTTATATGTCAAACACATATTCTCACGACTAATATTTTCTGTGAAAAAACAATTCTCCGGAACCTCTACATCACAACTTTCATGGCAGGTAGGCGGGCCCCTTAATGTATCATTTCAGCAGCAAAAAAAAAAGTTAATTTTTTTGTTACGTTTTTTATTATATTATTTGCGTAGAGTCTTTTAGAAGGTACGTACAATAAACCATAAAACTGTTACTGTGATTTTGTTGTCGGCAAGAAGACTGCACGCCAGTTGAACGACTTCCACTAGAGAATAAGGGGGGGGGGGGCGCGAAGCCCGTGCTGTGTCTCCCTTGCCGCTTCCGCACTTCTGAACTCGAACGCGCAAAATACGTCATCCAGGCCACAGAATATTTAGAAATACAGAAGTGAAATATCCGGTAGGACAGCGAACTCAGTCACACACGCCAGCAATATGGCTTTCCTGGCCAGCAACATGGCGGAAACACCTACCGCCAATCAGCGTAAGGCGGCCGCAAATGCTAGCCGGCAGCCAGGCCAATATGAAACATCCAATAACATGCAGGAGCCAAACAGGCACGGGGCTGGTATCACAAACGAGCCGCCACGTCATTTCACGTCTGTATTACTATTTAGTCTGTGTCCAGGCGGTGCGGTTGGCGAGTGGAAACAACGGAGGGATAAGAGCCAAAGTCCCACGCTCGACGAGACGCATATCGCCTCTATTCACAGCACGCAAAACTGTCGTGCAAGGTTTTACCTTGTAGTCTCCTTCCTATAGGTGGTTCCGGATAAAGTGAGCACTCATAAAAGCCCTGCTCAAGCTCTATTTTCAGACAATTCGTATCTTACCGCTCGTAACGGCCAACTACGGGAAGTGTCTGACCTCTCTGGACACGCCACTTTATGTTTGCGAGTGTAAGATAAACAGAACAGTCAGTAAAAAAGTTCATAGTTTGATAAAAAAAAGAAAGTAAATTAATTATATAAAATTAAGATATGTCGATTTCAATTGACTTAGTTTCAGAAGTGTGGCAGTTAAACAGGAAAATACGTAGTACTATATTCGGTTAATTCGTTGCCAACCTTTCAATCAGTAAGGCTAGTGATATTGTTCAAAGGTTTAATTTTTAGTGCTCACGTTATCCCGAACGACCTATATGGGACTTTAAGCGGTGATCCTAAAATATTATTTTTGTGTAATACGAAGTAAAGGCCACTGCACTCCTTTTGTTTTACACTGAACGAATTCAGCGGGTAATTAATGAGTTACATCAGCCTAAATAGACTTATTAGCCCTTTTTGAGAAGCCCGAAAATCATGTTTCTAAAGAACGCTCTGAATTTTTTTAAATCACAGAAGCATAGTTTCAAGTGTGTGTTCTTTCCGTAGATAAACGTAATACGTTCAGCACGCTTCATCATCGTCCATGCACCAGACAAGGACTGCTTGTAACTGTTGAAGGCTCTGCGTAATATCCGGGTCGCAGGGGTTGCAAGAGTTGCGTGTTCCGACCTCCGGGTCGGGTAGGGCGTATATTTATTCGACTAGGCTCGCCTCTATTATTCCCCGCGTGGAGCCGGCCGCTGATACAGGATATGAAACCTGCTACCGTGAGCGCGGCTCGGCCGCAGTATTACGACATCAACATCCCACCAAGTTCATGCACCCGGTTAAGGGCAATGGAGCGACGGATTTTTTTTATTATTTTCGATTGTTGTTGCATGGCATAAGAATCAGAGAAAAATTTCAAGTAGACTGACCATGAAAAAATATTTTTTAGAATTTTTTTAACGAAGTTATGACCACTTTTTTGGAGTTTTCTACATTCATGTAAATATCGGAAACTACAAAAAATTGCGCGGGATGA
>PNEQ01130411.1:37124-64887 GCA_003012365.1 Medauroidea extradentata | reverse complement strand
TATCATTTAATCCATGCTTTCACTGTCTTATGTCTTTGTTTGGATCATGTCAGTAAATTTTCAAATGCAAAGGCCTGTAATTTAGTTCTAAGATATATACTAAAACATATATGCCTAAGTAATAAGTTTTGTGGTTTAAGTAGGCCCAGATGTTGAAATTGATACTGTATCACAGTTTAAGTAACACTTTAATTGTTTGACAGATATGTACCTGGTTCAGGAAACTTGCATGTGGCCAGCACACTAAGAAGCAATTATGTGCCAGCTTGTGTAGATGAGACGAAGCTTAAAGTCAAAGCTGTACTGAAAGGCAATTCAGTTGTAATAGTGGCAGATGAAATATGTGACAGTAAAGATAGGTGCGTATTTGCTATTATATTTAGGACTCTTTACACCAACAGCTCAACAAGAAGTTTGTTTGGCGAGTTGCTCGTTCCTGGAGACAGCAGATGGAACAACATACAGTCAGTCGATTATTGACTGCATCAAGGAGTATGGCATTGAGTAGGTCTTGTTTCTGATTCGGCGCGATACATGGGGAAGTATTTACAATCATTACAAGCTATTTTTGGGGATAATCTGCTCCATTATTAATGTTTTACTCACAAACTGAATTGTCGTGCAGTATTTAAACACATATGTTGATGTTCTTCTTGATTTTTTCAACGAACTTGAAGATAAGAATCTCAACAGCAGTATTACTAGTGTGATATCAATGTTCCAGGACAGGCAATTAGTTGTACAGATGAAAAAGAGACTGCATTTGTTTCTGCGGTTTATTTAAATATTTTAACATTGATTACTAAACTTGAAGGGTCTAAGTATCCATATGGGCACACAATTTGGGATGAGTTCAATGCTATCAGTTTGGCATTAGACAGGTATGCTCATGGTTGTCTATCATTACAAACTGAGAGGTGGGTCATAGCATGCATCAACGTAACCGCCAAAGAAAAAATAAATGAACAATTAAGTGAGTACATGGTCAGAAACAAGACAAATGATTTTTAATGGTAATGAGTAGCTTGTTTGACACAACAATTGCTGGCCAGATGTAAAAATTGAATCCGTCAACCCTGGAGGAATATATGGGCAAAATACCATTTTTCACAAGCTTGTCAAGAGACTAAATTTTTTAAAGATAGAAAAAATTTCGTTCTTACCTTATGACCAACATAAAAAACAGTTGTGAAGTTGATTGTCTGCAAATGTTGCTATCCTTAAAGCTGCAGCACGATAATTTTTCTGCTGATGCCATCAAATGTTTGTGGGTTCCTACAGTGTTGATGCGGAGCAGTTCTTCAGAAAATATAACATTGTTGTGACAGCCCGGTGTAATAGTATGAAAGAAGAAACTGTAGAAACTTGTTCCATGCTGAGTTTCAACGCTGATATTTCAGTGGAATAACATTATTTGTGAACTTTACATCAACTCCACGACCATGAACACAGCTAATTATATTTCTTTAAATTTAAGTATTTCATTTATTGCTTTCATAAGTGCTGAAGTTTAGTTTTGAAGTTCTGCCAAGATAGGCCATCTTTGTGGTTGTGCTCGATCCTCATTAATGTTGTGGATATTTAATGTGTGCCTTCATTTTAATGCTTTATAAAAATATTTATTTCAGGAATGTAACATGCAAGAAATTGCTAAATCTTGGTTTCAAAAATGCTACAAAATGCTATGTTTCAAATTCAAAATGACAAAAATATTATTTTAATGCTAGAAATCACCATCTCTAAACATAATTTACAAGCAATTGTGAAATGTTTGGGTAAATTGTACCTTATCTTCAAATGTGCATAGTTCAGTTGTGATACATTGCGTGTTACCATTGTCTCACCCATGTCATTCTAATATTTTATACGTTACTAGCGAACACATTTTCCTTCATCAAACATTTTTGGCTTGAATAGTATTCGTTACGGCATTAGGCTTCCTACTAAGAGCAACAACCTTACTAAAATAATATAATTTACACTGGTTTCAGATGTCACACACTATTTGATAAAACTAATAAATACATAAAACAGCAACATTTTAAATTTAAAAACATTGCTGAAAGCAAAGTATTTTAACTCAATTTCCAGCATTTATCTAATAATATCATAACCAGTTTTTTATGTTTTATAGCATTTAGCAAACAGCCAGTGACATCTCATGTCATTGTTAATTGTATAGTTTCAGTAAGGGAAGGCGGTTGCTCTTAGTGAGGATAAAACTGCCTTAACGCGCAAATATTGACTCTGACATGCTCGAATGTAAATATTAGGCGTACTGAAAATTTTCCATTAGGGAATAATGCAGTTCATAACAGAGTATACATATTTCGTAAAAGTATAAACTTATATTTTTCACAGTTAGATTTGCCTTAATGACCACCCTAGCATTCACCTGCGTGATTTTGGGAAACTAAATCATAATGGCCGAATCAGGAATAGTCACGTAGGTGGGTGTTGTGTTCTTGGTTTGCGGAAATTGGTTCAGTTGATTCCGTCCAACTTCTGGCATGCTTAAATTTTCTATCACTGAGGAGAAGCTACATCTATGCCCACTACAATCACAGCAGTCATGTTGATATGACCTAAATCCAACATAATTGTGCGAAGTAAACTGTATTGAAAATTCTACGTAATGTACTGTTACATTTAACACATGAATGCAGTATAATTTTGTATATTCATTTACTTCGAAATATTTTACTTTACTTGCACCATATTCAAAAGTTTAAGAGTGAAATAATTTACAATATATAAGTAGATCGTAAATCCTACCTATCAGTATGATGGAGGTTATTGAGGGCGTGCGAATGTTGGTGGTGATCAAGCATAGTGAAGCTAAATATTACTTGGTCATTAAAGTAAATTACAGGTAAAACATTACATACAATGGTACTAACTGAACTAAAATTAAAAAAGTAAACAAAAAAAATTACTGATGTAAATTATATATATAAAAAAACATAAAGTGGATGAACAATGAAGTCACAGTACATATTGCGTTTTTTTGGAAAATATATTTTTCTGAGTTGTTGCAGCTTACGTCATTAAATATGTCAATAAAATACTAGTTCTTAAAAGCAAATTTACTCTTCTTGCAAAAAATTGCACGTAGGCGTACCTAGAGTTCTAAATTATGAGCTGATAAAAATTATTTCCGTTAATTATTTGTTATGCTACATTTATTGCTTCAGTATCAACTGTGGGTAAGGGCGTTTTGAGTAATATCACTTTATAGTATTTCGTTTTGTTATATATTTTCAGGCATTAAGTTATGCACATAAAATAATATTTTGTACATCACACGAGGTTTATCAGGAATTGTGTTAAACTTAGTAAAATAGTTAAGTAAGGAACCGTATCTAAGAAACTCGAGTCCGAAAACAACACAACCAAGTGTTTCAAGCCAAGTAGTGTTCCGCTACTCATTGCAGTGCCACTTTCCAAAATCACACGTGTTCCTAAAAACGTGTAAAGTTTAAACTAAACATTAATTTAACATATACACACATCCTGACCACTAATTAGGGTATTACTTACATAATTATTAAATACTGAATGTGACCTTTTTCGCAAATGTGGTTCTGGGATAACATTACAGTTTATATATTCTAAGAAAGAAACGTAGGAAGGTATTTTTGTGACAGTTTGAGTTCCCTGTACCATACCGTATTAATAAATTAACGAGATGGAAGAAAACCGGACACTTTTATGACAGCAGTAAATTGTGACTGGTTACACATTTGAATTTTCTTTCATATAGGTTGCGAAGAAAACGCAAAATAGAGAGGTCTGTGTCAAGCGGCACGCGGCCGACGAAGAAAGCAATTAAGTTATGAAGAATAAAGGTGGGGAGAGAAAAAGGAACGAAGAGGGTTTGACAACGTGGAGGTGGGGAAGTGATCGGATACCTCAGTTCTGAGAAGAGAGGTGCGTCGATAGGTTGTGACCGAGTGCGCGTTTTCGTATGCAATTTTTTTCGGGTAGTCCTAATCTTGAAGAAAACTTAATTAGGCCGTCAACACTTTATCAGCGACAGCCAAAAACGAGTTCTGTAAGTACTTTTACGAGTTAACATACCCGCCTTTAAGTTCTCTCTAAGTGGTACACGATATTCGTAAAGCAATCTCATAAACTTCACTATGCGGTACCTTCCCTTAATTTGCACTGCGAAAAGTAACTTAAATTCACGTACATGTGATTATAGATGCTTGTATGTAAAAGTATTTGACAAGCATAAGTTGAAAACCTGTGACACGTAATGTTGAAGTTGCTTACGTGTCAGGTATTAGTGAATGTTATCTAATTAAGGTATGCCAAAATATATTACCTGTATGTCAGTAGGTTGGTTCCTAACCCACTTTTCTACCGGGAAACTCATGTGTAGCTTTTGTATCAATCTGAGAAAATACAGGCCTAACATATGGATTCATGGTATTTCTGTAATGCTGTCATTGCAAATGGCGGACCTCCAACCGTAAATTACTCTTAAATAAAAATATATATCAAAATTTCGAATATAGGCCTAACATGTGTGTAAATCTCATTCCTGTAATGCTATCTTCCTAAATGAGGACCTGCTACATTAAATCTTACATTATATATAGCGTGATTATCACAACGACGAAATATAAGCTAACATATGGGAAAATGTAAAAAAAAAGTGTGCATTTATTCACACGCGGCTCTATTATAAATTTGCGGACACATAAACATAAATTTATATACCAAATTAGAACTGTACATAATTAAATTTGGGTCGTACTTTCCTCGAAAGCAGTGGGCTTAAAATAAAATATACTTATAACCAAAGCATAGATTATGAAACGTCAGTAGGATATATGGGCCTAGGCGTGAACAAAAAACCAGCCAGTGTACTTTAATTAGACCACTAAATGAGATGAAAACCAATGAAATGTATAATTGTTTCAAAACCATAAAATCTGGGTGCCGAGCAATAGGAACCTATCAAAATGACTAAAGTTTCACAATGTTTCAATTACATTGCTATCAAATTTAATTAATTTGCCTGGTTAAACTTGCTCGGAACCCCATAATTTTGATGTATTTTAATAAATTTGTCAACGTATTTAATTTCTGTCGCTTGTTGAAACTCAGGAATGAATGTATTTAAATTTTGTACTAAAGTACAGGGCTTATTGTTAAATTTCATGAAAATTCTTGGAATTTACTTAGTGCACTTGTTAACTACCCTTGAAATTTGCATGGTCTAGAACACTTTTATAAAAGGAAAATTAAACATCAATAAGAATTTTGCAAATATAAAAGTAATGGAAAGACCTAAACACAACCAATTACTAATGCCAAAATATGTGTCACCACAGTGATCTAAATTATAAATATTGTCATACAATCGGAAATTTATCTGATATTAAATATTATTATTGATTTGTAAAACAATTTAAATGAAGAATATCCATTTCCATATCAGTAGGCCAAAGAAGTTCTGAATTTATAATTTCATATTCAATAGACCTAAGCTCTATAAGGTCGAGAATTTGTGCAATTTATACTTTTTTTTTAAATTTATAAAAGTATTTCAAGTAATACATACCGAAAGAAGTTAAAATGTATTTTTATTTGAACAAATAACCACATTTAATCTAAGAAATGTGTTTTAAACAATAAACAATGTTCAGATTCATTAAGACAAATAATTTTGATCAGCCATTTATACAATTTTAAAAATTTATTTCTTCTAGATAAAGTTTGTTAAAAATAATCATAATTTAGTTTCCTACAACTTAATTATAAGACCAACATTACAAATAGTGTCCGAAGAACACTTTATGTCTTAAATATACTATATTTAACTAACATGTTAGTTTTATCGTAACACCTAAGTTCTTTTATATAAAATCCGTCAATTTAACATAAACCTTTTTGCTCCAAGAAGGGACACTAACTTAAATCACTCTCAAAATCTTTGATTGTTATTAATAGAGTTAGCTATTTACATACTTATTATTAATTTTTATTTTGAATTTCTAAAATAATTTAAACCATAACACTACCGAAAAGACCATTTTCTGTATCTGTAATCCCATTTTCTTCAGGAAAAACTTAATTTATTCTTTTCTTAACAAACATCTGTTTCACATGAAAGTGATAAAACTTAGAAGCCTGCAAAGTTATGTACTGTAATATTTTCTACGTCTTTAAAACACTACAATTTTAAAATCTTTCATATTGAATTGTTAACTGTTAAAATTATATTGTGTACAATATTAAACATATCAGATACGGTAGTAACTTCTTTCTCTAAAAGGAGCCTATAAGCAAAACTTGCAGGTAATTTAAGATGTTTACGTAAATGTTATCAAATTAAATGACTGTGTTTGCTTCATATTCACCAATATGCCACATAACTCACAATATTTCATGCACAATTTAACCTGGATTATGATGAACTTATTTATTTCACAATATCGTCATTGTATTATCCTTAATAAAAGTACAAACAATTGCTATCAGGCTAGTTACGAAAATAATATTTTTATACCGTCTTTCCAGTAAATTTGTATGCTTTCTGACTAAACAAAACAAATATTTCAGAGGATACATTATTCCATTTTTAACCACTTTTGTCAGAGTTTGCTTGAAATATATTTTCAACGCCTGTAGTATCTAATAAACTTTGATCACTTGGAAATTTTTATAAAGCATTTAATATTGTTGAAGTTATTGCGGGATTACTAAGAGTTTCAGTAATATGTCTATGTTTTGCGATTTCTATTCTTGTGAAATGAAAAAAAAAAAAGGTAAGAAGATAGAACAATAAGGCAAGGAAAATATATTGATACGTTCACTAGTTCCCGGGTATAAAATTAAGATTATCCACCTAGACAAGAATAGGCCTAATTATTTGAAGAGTATGTTATTGGGATTAAAACCTACAAATATTCTAGCAGTTACCAGCATAAGTAAATCAGCATACTTCACTCAACGTAGGGCCAAAAACTATGAACTTAACGGTTACCGTAAAACAGCTAACATTAAACTAGAAATACTAAATAATATCTTAAATCAGTCGTAGGCTATTCTAACTTCTGACATTGTGGACCATCAGAAACTAAGGCTAGTTGGAACTAAGGGTAGAATTCATAGTGGTGAAATAAGTAATACTTTAAACAAGAACTGCTTATATCCATGCTTGTGTATGGTTTTCAATTTGTGGCAGAAATAAGTATTGCCTTTTGTGTTCGCTTCAAACAATGCTTAAGAACACTTTAAATGCTTAGTATATATTCACAGTCACAAATTAAGTTCAACATTTATCAAAGTATCCATTACCAAATAAGCATTGCTTATTTACGTATATTAATAGTACTTCATCAAGTCTTGGTGACTTCAGTATAGATTTTATGTGTAAGCAATAGGTTATGTAAGGGATTCCTACCTTCACATTGATATTTCATTGCATATATTTAATGAAAATTGAGAAATATTAAAAATAATTTAAAAGGCCTAAAATATTGCCTACGTGGGACAAAACAGAAAACTTAGAATTCAACAAATCTAGCTATGAAAACATAACCTTATTTCTTAACCACTTTTAAAATACTTTTACTGTATTTTGGTGCCTGACACAATTTTGTACAAGAATTATTTCATTTTAAATGACGTTTTATAAGTACATTCCGTTTTAAAAGGATCTCAACTTTGCATTACGTTTACATTTTGAATTGAAAAGTCACATATTGAAAACGTTTAAACTCAAAATATAACACTCTTAAATGTAGGCCTACCCTGGCCTAATGAACAAGCATGTTAACTGCAATGTTTCCGCAAATATTATTTATTTAGCTAACATGAAAATTAAGAAATAGTGGTTTATATTGTACACAAAACCCTACCCACTATATTTCTATTGCAAAAAATACCACAAAGAAACGTATTTGTTATAAACTTATGTACGCCTACCCTATACAGCACAAAAAGTTTCAGTTATGATTCAGAAACATTTTTTTAAACATTGAAATATATCATATACGTTTCAAAATGTTTCTGCAATGTTTTTGAAATGTTTAAGATACATCAATATGTCCCTTCCCAGGTACACATCATAGAAACCTGCCAGAAACATTTCAGTGATGTGTAACTGTAATATTTCTAATATACACTGCTGTAATATTACAGTCATATATTGAAATGTATCTGCAATGCTTCTGCAATGTTTTGAATTGTTTTAGAAGTAAATATGTCCCCTCCCTGATACATACCTTAGAAACTTGCCAGAAAAATTTCTGTATTGTGTGTCCGAAATGTTTCAAACATACATCGATTCAATATTACAGTATTACATTTTAATTTATCTGCATTTCTTTTTCAAATATTTCATGTATGTTAAGATGTCTCCTCCCAGATACACGTAATAGAAAACTGCCAGAAACATTTCAGTGTTTTGTAACCGTAATATTTCAAAAATATATTGCTGTAATATTACAGTCATATATTGCTTCTGCAATGTTTTTGAAATGTTTTATAAGCAAATATGTCCCCTCCTAGATACAAAGGTACAGTAGCAACCTGCCAGAAACATTTCAGTGTTGTGTATCAGAAAAGGTTAAAAAATACATAGCTTGAATATTTCTGTCATGTATTGAAATGTATCTGTAATGCTTCTGCAGTGTTTCATATATGTATCTATTTCTCCTCTCAGGCATGTATCACTGCAACATATGCAGAACACCCAGCATATTGTTTCTGAAAATTTTCAGTAATATTTTGAAATATACCTGAAATATTTCAGACAGAACTTGGAATGTAATGTTTTAAACATGTAAATTGGGTAGGGTTTTTGTTCCTAACAGAATTATTTCAGTCTCTGATATATTTCACTTTCATGACACTGAAATGTGTGTGTTGATGTGAGACATAGAGATAGGGATGATAATGATTATGATCCAATCATGCAGATGGAGGAAACGAATGGGCAAATGTGAGGTAAATGAGAATGTATGGAGTACCAACTAGCAGCACTGTGTTAGTTACATTCGACAGAATTCTGAGGAGATGCATACTACACCACTAATTTTTAACCTTTTTGAATACGCCGAGTAAAACAATTTTTGCTATTCTTGGCACTCAACCAAGTTAGCACACTGCTATTTAGCACTGACCTTTCTTAATATTCACATTCTACATATGAAAACCTGAAGTCTTAAATATAAGTTATCCCTCTCCTCTCTTTTGCTATTTATCATTCTCAATCATATAAACATTTTAATTTATGGTCACTCATACACCAGAATGTGTACCAACATTTTTGGTCGCACATATATAACGTTACAATATTTATGAACTAACTACAGGTTTACATTCATTACTATTTTGAAGATTTACAGCAGAGAAGACATAGGCTTGCGGAAGAATATTTTCATGAAAATCGTGTACCCTAAGTACGAATTGTTCATTTATTCACTTTTATTTCATGCATATTACTACAGATGCTACAATAGCAACTGTACACCACACAATGCATGTGTGTGCAAATATGTACCCACACACACCATTCCCAATTCAGAAATTACTTGCAGAAAAAACAAATGTAGAACATACTTTGTACTAAGTTTTTAAGGAAGTTTACAAAACTATATAAGTCGAGCAGGCAAAATTATAATTGCTGTAATTCGTTACTCTCTTATATTTTTCATTTATATAGTAAATTTTATATATTTAAATCATGATAGTGTATATTATGTTGCAAACATGATTTGTCATGTATATTGGAGCAAATATGAATTCTACCCCGTCCAATGGGTGCATTAAACTGAACTGAGAAGGGGATTTGAATACAGTTCATTATGTGATTTTTAAATGTTTCTTGCGATGGGAGTTCAAAGTTATAATTTATCGGTTTGTGGACATGTGCCATTGTTTATGATTTCTGATCAAACTTGTGTTAAATTACAAAGTACAAAAAAGAACAAAAAATAGATGTAAATCACAAGTATAGTGCCAGAGGAATGCTGTCAATTAATTTTATTATGTTGGACAACAAAGAATTACAGATATAGAATACAGTCGAATATCCACACACCACCAGACACAAAAGACAGACACAAATATAGAACCAGATTCCCAATCTGAAATAGATGGGAATATACAAAAACAGTGAATAGTGGACAGCAAATAAAGGACTATAGACAACACAATATCAGTTAAAAACAACGAAAAAAGTGACAGAAATATTCTGGGATTTTTTTGTGTGTTACACATAAAATTTTGTTATTTTTTCTTTTTTGTAATTTGACATCTATCAAAACATGAGCAGTGGTGTATGTTCACAAACCAATAAATGATAACAGTCCACTATTACAACCAAAAATTTACCCACCCAAATTTTAATATTTCCTTCCCCTTCTCTAGAATGTTACATTAGGCATACCCAAATGCATAACTAGGGAATTTGCTAAGAAAATCTGAATGTAGCTAATAGAAAATACATAACGTGTGTGATAAACTCATAGTCTCAGTATTAGTCACCCATTTTCTAGGCTTTACTAAATTTCTTCGAATATTTACAATTATTATTTTAACGTGTTTTTAAAACTTGTAGCAAAAGTTTGCTAATACAGACTCAAAATAAAAATAAACGAAACTCTGTACAGGTTAGCATATAAATGTGAACAGTGCAACATCTTCTTTCAAATGATGGCAATACAGCCCGTGTGTGGATGCCCCAAGGCAATATTCTACGAAAAAAAATGCCTTAAAATAAAACTATATACACAGTAAGAATAAACCTGTTGAATCATAAATTCAATATAACCTTTGCCTGCATACAACCGTTTTTCCATTAGACTCACAACTTCTCCTTTAACAATAATACTTTGATTTCCTGTTAGGCCCACAGTACTTTTAATTTCCTGCATTTTGCACTGGTAAAAATCACAACTCTATCAAAGTTTTACATAAAAAAAGTAGCTGTAACTTGAAGGCAGTTATTGAAAACAGTTTATGTTTGGTAGAGCACCATTGGTGTGTGCTGCAATATTAATAAAAATTATGAGTCTAAAGACTACTATGATGAATCTACAGCGGATAAGTAGGAAAATCAATCTTAATCTTTGCATTTTTTAAATTCTTGAATGTCAGATATACATGAAGTCATGTAAACTTCACTGACATTTAATCTAATACAGAATAATTAACAGTAGTCACCAACATAAAAAAGTGGAATAGAAAGTTTTAGCTAAAATATTAATTTCTGCTTAAAGAGTTTTCCCCGTATAGAACCCCTTTTTTTCTCGTGTCCACTTTCACTTTCAGAACATTTTCAAAACAGAATTATACTTTTCTTGTATAAAGACAACTACTCTGTGTGAAAAAAAAATTAATTTTTATTCAACGGAATCTAATAAGCAAGAAAACAAATGAAAAGTACAGAAGCTTGCAAAAATATGGGATTAACATCTAAATTTTTTTTAACAATTCCTTTTCGTAGAATTCAGTCATAACTGTGCTGCCTGCTCCAGTTTCCTGAAATAAAATATGACATTCATGAGGTAGATTTGTGTGACTACATTAACAGCACAAAAAAGTTTTGCATAGTACCTACTAGAGCGGAATCTGTAAGATTTATTTGCCAGATGGTTATTCTTTGATAATATTAAACAATGGGAATAAAGAGCCTAGAAAGTAGAAACATAAAAATCAGAAAAATTGAACTAAGACAATTTTCAGAAATTCAGCGTACTTGTGGCATTACTCAAAACTTTTTTTTTGTGAATTCACACAGGTCAACAGTGGTTTAAAATACACTTTTGAACTACACCATTGAGTTATAACGAAATGGCTGTCCTGGTTAAGAATGAAGATTTTTCATGTAAAAAATATCAATAGTCTACTTACGTTTAACACTTTTGAGGAGGCAGTTATCTGCTAGATGCCTTGGAAGCTAGAAGTTTTGGGGCCTGTAATATACTACTAGTAAGACGTTAGCAGTAATTACACCAACGGAAAAGCTTTTCCACCTAACACACAAGGTCTACCGTACTTATTGTCTCGTACATAGCTGGGCTGTCACCAGCCTCTCCTATAGTTAGCAAGGGAGTACATGTATCTCCATAAAGGGGAACGGTTAGGATGACTGAAGGACAGGAGAAGAATAGAAAGGTTGATCAAGATGTAGCCTACAAGGGGATGAATGGTGAGGGTGGATGAGGAAGGTTGCTCTGCAAGCTAACTACAGGAGCATTCAAGGGAAGAGGAATTAACAGTAAAAAGATTCAGAGTGAGGTGGAGAACGGAGAGGGGAAGAAAGAATATATTTGTAAGAACGATAAGGGAGTGGAATGTTCTGCGAGATGCATGGTGGTGACTGTAAGAGGGACTGTGTGGTTTTGGAAGTGTCTGGAAGGTTAGTATTGTAAGGATGAGGAAGATTTCACTCGCCACTGGGTGGTAGCCATTGTGAGGATAAACTTGTTATGAAACAGACTACTGGACAACATCCAGCCTATATCTTGGACTTATCCATGTGTGCTGTGACACAAATATATTTTGTTTAATTAGGTTTTAGTTTACAGCTTTGTGTCTTCTATACAAAAATACACATAATGAATATCATTATGTTAATATATCATAAATTTTTTGGGCCATGGAGTAAATAGTAAGAATAGCTACTCAACTTATTCCGGCCAAACTGTTGATTTTAGAGATATAGTTTATTAATAAAAATATTTTTACAGTCGTCACCTAATATAATCTAACTTAGACTATCCTAACCTTACCTAACTGAACCTAAATGTTTAATGTAGGACTGCTATCCACGATTCTAGAAAAATTTTTCATTTATGTCCCGTACCTCTAAAATCAATAGTTTGGCCGGTACACGAGTACTGATCATTGATATTTACCCGTGCACAAGAGAAGTTATAGTAAAAAAAACATTTATAGCACACATTGACTTGAAAAAGTAGACAAATTAAAGCTACCAATATCCATAAGATGTACATTTGATAAAATTTATTATTTATAATATTTACTTGTAATATAAAAATTCTTAAAATAAATTTACTATTTCTTAAAATAACAATTTAAGTATCAACAAGACCTCCAACGAACAACATGTAAACGTTACAATATTATTAATGTTTATTCAATTTAACTTCAGAATAGAAATGTAAAAATGTATCACAAATACATTTTTTTGTGATTTTTTGAAAGTTTTGACCCAATTAGTCGAGAAAGACTTTTTACCCAACAATAATGATCGTTGCTTTCTGTTTTAATATGTAGAATAATAACGTGCCTATCTGTTTTATTTTCCATAATAGTTAATGGTTAAAATATGTTCCCATCTACCCCATCTTCTTTGTCTTCTTCGTATGCATAAACTTTAATTGAAATTCCAGTCATTTAATTGTTATTTCATTTAATTGCATAGGAAATTAAAAACCCATTAGTTCATTATTAAATTCGTATTCAAAGGTTTGTATTTTTAACTTTTTGAGGATCTTGTTTTACAGGATATGATGCTAATAAAATAAACCCAAAAAACGTTACTGATAATTATTTTGAGCATTTATAACTGCTTGTTTATCTTTACTTCTTTGTGGTTAATAAACATAATAACCCCCTGTTAATAGGTTACAGCTATTTATTCTTATTTCTAGTTCATACATTTCATATTATACCCAATTAGATCCTTTTTTAACTGTTTGCATTTCAGCAGAAATTTTTTAATTAGCACCAATATTATAATCTTCTAAATTAGTTGTTTTGAAAATAATTTCAGTTGTAGTTTAAAAAGATGCATAGCGATATTATTTATCAGGTAGTGAGCCCCTCGAACATCTAGCAGTAAGTCTTAAATTTACTTTTAACCTATTATGTTGTTCTAGTTCTTTTTGTTATTTGTTTATCAACATTTTTGTGGTGATATCAAGAAACATTGTTGGATGTATTTCATAATTTAAACAATTAATATAATACGTTTTTGATCTACCTTCAATTGATATTTATTTTTCGTAAATTTCATAATCATAATTTATTGTATACGTGTTTCGTTGTATTTTCTGTTTTATGTATTTTTACTTCGTTCGTGATATTTTTAAAATTTTGATTGCATTCATTTCCACAAATTTCACATTTTGTCATAATTATATTCGGGTTAAATTTTATGCTTAATTTTTTTAATTCGTATATTAATTTACTTTATTTATTTCTAAACTAATGATAGGAGACATTTATGAATTCTCAGTTTTCATTGCATTTTTTATTCTTTATTTTATACCCAATTTTGAAATTATTTATTTCTTTTACCAGCACTCAATTGACTTTATAAAAAGTTTGGTTCACAGCATATTTATCTATAATTTGTTTTAAAAGTTTTTGTTTCTCAGTTTTACATTTTTCACATTTGAGTATTACATTATTTTTATGTTTTTTAGTTGTTAAATAATTTTCTTCATAAGACGGCAAATAATAATGTTGACAACCATTTGTGATTTTGCGAGGTTTTTTCCTTTTTTTAAATAAATTTTTTTAGTTTAAATACATTCCAAGCATTTTGAGAAGAGGTGTTTCTATTTCTCCGGCTTGAAAAATTCTAGTTTTCGCCATTCATGTTCGCTCTTATTTATTAGAAACATAAAAATATAACATTAATATTTTTTCTTTTACGAGTTTTTTTGTACATTGATAAAATTTATAAAAATATAAAAAATTTAATTTTATACAATATTTCAGGGTCCAACATGCCAGACCCTGGAATATCGAAGAAAATAGTTTTTTATATATGTTTTAATATTTAATTGTTTTCCAAAAATTTTTCTTCTTAAACAAAGGCAATAAAAACTTAGGAAGAAAATTTAGGCAAAGTTGAATGTGTTAAATAAATAAATAAATAAATAAATATATATATATATATATATATATATATATATATATATATATATAAAAGAATTTATCAACATTTCTGAACTTGTGATAGACAAACCATATTTAATAAACAAAACTAAAATAATGTACATACAATTTGGTAGTCGGGTGTTATTTTTAAATAATTTAAATAATTTGTACCTGAAAGATATGTTCAGAATTTATATAATAAGTGTTTTAGAAATATTAACATTGGTTATATAAATGTTATGTATGAAGAAAAAAAAACTGAGCCCTGGAAAGAAATTTCATTCAACTAGACTTGAAGAAATTTTTTTTTAAATTAATTAAAATATAAATTTTTATTTAATGCTTTATGAATTTTTAAATTTTTTATTTCATTTAAAGTTTTTAGCATTCCTTAAATTTCTACAACATGTTTTATCTCATTTTACGGAGATTTTGTAAAATTTCTTTATACGGAGTTGTGTAGAATTTGCCCGAATATTTTGATAACTTTAGGCGGTTATTTTTTGTACAATTTTTGGCACGAAAAAGGGTTATTGTGTTGATAGGTACATTTCTTATCTATTGGCAGAGCTCTTAACAGAGAAATGCGAACGATTCCTGCTTGACGTTAGTATTTTAAAATATAATTTTAATGGAAGCAATCCATTATGTATCTAAAATACGTATTACTTAAATTGCTACCCCATAAAAAAAAACTTGTATGTTAGATATTAAATCTCGTCTTGGTCTCTTACTTTAATTACAAAAATTCTTACCAACATACTAACACTTAACTCACTTACGTAGCATAGTACATTGTTTGAAATTTATAGTATCTTATGTGAACTTCAGGAGGGAACCACAGAAAGAGCTTCATGAACTCCATTATTGCTTTTCTAAGAGAATTCAAATATGGTAAAGGTTTTGCAATTGTTAAACGACTTACATGCCAGACCTGAACATTTCAAACGATCAACAACTAAGCTGCAGCTTATTTTAGAATCTGTTAAATAATTTTTTGGTTGCAATTTGTGCCAGGAAACCTTATATATGAAAAAAGAAAGGAACCTGTCTGTTAAAATACACAGCATATTATATTAAATTCTCAAAAATTGTAGCTATGTTTGTGAAGAGCAATCACACATAATACGCTACTTATGTAACTTGTACAAAGTAGTTAACAAATCTTCAGAGAGATTCACACCACATGCTTCTTACATACATACTAAGATTACGAGTTATGAGGGAATTAAATTATTTCGTTCGTATTTGTTATTCCGTCGGAATATCAAAACTTATTTGCTTCGTTGAATTTCGTATTCATTAATACAGGTAGGCCTATATTAACACGCAACGGTACATTAATTTAAATGTTTATGCTTTGTAACACTCTGATAGTGTATAGTTGTTAATTATATAAATAAATATCTCATAAATGTCTTAGTTGTTAAATTTGTATTTGAAGCCACAGATTGTGTATAGTATATTCGAATAAAAATTAAAAAAAAAATTATCTTACCAGCTTCATTCTAACGTTCATAACCCTACCTAAATCGTAGTTATAATTCGGGCAGGCTAGCAAAACTGATTTACTTTGTTGAATTTAATTTTCATGAACACTGCCATATTAAAAACTACCCAATGTCAAGTTATATTTATGTTTCAAGCCGAAGTTTATAATATGTGTATTCGTAAACAATAATGAAAATAATGTTCTTCCCAGCTTCATTACAATGTTTATAACACTGCCTGTGACAATGCCTTACCCAAGAAATAATTATAATTTCTGATTTCAAACGGGACGGGAAATACTGTCCATACATACTGAATACAATGTCACAGAAATAGTTTTCCTGTTTCAATATTGGCCATTTGCACAGCTACAAAAACTCTTCTTGATCGTCAGTAATTTACCCTTCACATTTAGGGTTATTGTTCACAAAACCATTTTGCTGTCTGTACTTACCATAAGATTCCAGCGTTGACCTTGAAAAGCCCTTCAAAGTATTACAACTGGCTTTTGACTGCAGCACATTGCCCTCGTGTCCAACATGACTGGCTACACTAGCATTATAGTTCCTTTATCACTGTAGAAATGTTTGCAGACGAAACATGTATAAATGTTACTAAACAGTGATTCTTAAATAGTTCACCAAGTACTGCGATTCATACAATATATTAATTCTTATATCAACGTTAATATAATGTGTTTTCAACATCAAAATCCTACGGTGAAAAATGAAATAAAATACTCTCTTAAGAATTAACATATTTGGTTGTTGTAAAATATTTTTGTAACAAATGAACACTGACTCTAGTTGCAAATAAATCCGTCAATAATATAAAACGTTGTATTGCGTCATGTTACGTATGGTGACCCAAACATATTAATTAAATCTAAGAGCGAGAGTAATAAAAATTAAATATTGTAACAAATATCTTAACTATAGTCGCAGATACTTTATGTTGGGCGTCGTACAAATCAGCGTCCCTATGTATGCTGTACAGAGATAGGTGAATTAATACTAACTTAGTTATCAATTAATGCTTTTGTTGATCATTTAGCCTACTTGTAGTTATACAAGGAGGCAGAGATAAAAGTGAAGCATTGACATCCACTTTGAGACTTGCTGGTATATTTGCATACCACACCTCCTTCTAGACAAGTATTTAAATAGAAGTGGAGTGGATAGTTTGCTGTATATAAAATTATCGCTAAAAATTTGTACTAATAGACTAATTTGAAGCAATGAGTTAATGAAGAAATTATAAAATTGTTATGATTAAAAATTGTGATTGTCCATTAGTAACAGGTGCCGGAAAAGGTTTCTGGGTAAGTTCGTCAAAGTTAGGGGAATACCGGAAGGTATATTCCTGCTAAACTATAGGACGAACACTAGAGTTTTTATCATTGTCAGGAGGTAGAGGTATACCGTCATCAAAGTAGGACTGAAAGTTATAACAATAAAAGCAATGATTTGATAGTATCGCAGGCATGTGAAATTTATTAGTGAATTTTTTTTACATCTGAAACATTACATCAAATAGTTGTTTTATTATAATCCTTTAAAAGTGTTTGAGGCTGCGTGACAACTTCACAATTATCTTACTGTAAGAGTCGAAACAGAAGCGTGTGATACGACCAACTGTATCTTTTAAATCTCCTGTTGTGCAAAACATGTACAATGAAACTTTTCTAAATGTACTTTGTTTTGGTATTAGTACAATAGCAAAGAAGTCCATTTACAGTAAAATAAGCGCTTAGGGTAGCATAGAGATATTCTAGGGTACTATACTCGCTTATTTCCTTGATACTAACAGTAACTCTGTCGTTAGATTTAAATTTCACATTCTAAACTCCCATACGAACGATAAAGTATTTTGTTTTCTCACAGCGAAATTCTGACACGCCTGGACCGTTTTTATAGCCACAACAATGTTGATGTTGTGGGGTAATTACAGACTCTTTAATGTAAGAGGGTAATCGTATTTAACACATAGTTTACGTGGTATTAAGACTGATTTCCTACGAGTAACAAACAACTGCGTCGCATAACGCCGATGTTATTCATGAATATTAATTTTAAAAGTAAAATATATTTTTTCTGGTCTCTTAGAGGTTGTACAATAGTATGCATTGGTAGAACTGTAGAATGAAACTCCTGTATAGTTTATTTCTAGCTGGATGTACCTGCCTTTCGGATCGTCTGCTTTGAATGTTTACAAACTAAATTTTCTTCTCAATAATTAAGATACCCTATAAAATAAAAAACTTGCATTAATTTTTTAGGTACGTAATGTAATCATCATTCGAGCACGAACATCTCAATACCTCTACTGGTTAAAATTAGTATCATCGGCTCACATAAAATAAATGTTGACTTTTCACCCGTTTAGGTATCAAATTTCGAAAAATTTTAGTTTCACATCTTAAATATTTAGTATAAGTATCCGAGTGAAGTAAAAATTCACGACGATTGCCCATTCAGTCGAAGAAAAATAAATCATTCAATTAAAAAACACATATAATACCTATACTGTACTGAGAGTTCGATTGTTTAAAATTCTTAAAAATATTCTTGCATTCCTTAACTAATTATCATCCTGAAACAAAAATAAACAGGATATCTCGATGGGTTCGACATATATCGAAGATAGATCTACAACACATTCCAGGTATTTTTACCTCCAAGAGAGTTAATTTCGAAGAAACCCTTAATCACGTTTTAGACTGCTTATCTGGTGTCCCTTGGGTGCGAAAAATACTACAATACCTGATGGGTTCAAGGTACATCGACGAGAAACTAAAAAAAAGTTTTCACTTTTCCCTAATTTTCACCTCTTTTAAGGGGGGGGGGGGGGGGGATTTTGAAAAATCCTGAAATTTATTTTCTGGTGTTCCAGTAATCTTAAAAAACTTAAACAAAAGTAATGTCGTAATATTGAAATCAACGATGTCGGTATATATATATATATATATCGATTATGAATGGACAAAAAATTTTACTTTTTTTACCTCTTTGGAGATATATTCGGAAAATTGATTTTAATTTTTCTTTCGATTGATACATAAGTATTAATCAAAAGCTTAGTGCAATTTGATATCTCGATCGGTTGGGCATGGAGGAACTATCGAAAACATATTTAATGTATTTTCAACCACTTAAATATAAGAATTTCAGAATATTTTAGAGGCCTGTGTTAGTCATTTGTATACATAACCAATTAGAGTTAAACTCACGACGATATTACATAGGATTCGAGCTGTATAGACAATTAATAAAAAACACATTTCCCGTCATTTTATTCTTTGGTAGTCGACTTTTAAAAAATTCGAAAAACTCCTTTATGGGTATTTATGCCTGAAACATTTTACAGTGATAACCAAATCGTTATCTTGAAGGATTAGATAGATATCGATAATTAATCAGAAATACATTTATGGTCTTCCACCCCCATAAATATTGAATTTCGAAGAATCCTGGAATCGGCTTACATTAATTTTTATGTATGTCACATTGATGTAAAAATCGCGATGATTGGTTGTCGGGTTCGACCTCTTTCGACATTTCTTCGAAAATTTATTTGATCCCTTTCCACCCCCTTAGAGACCGAATTTTGAAAAAATTAACTTCTTAGTGATCGCCTACGACCTGAGGGGAAACCACACAAAAATTTCACGATTATAGGTCCAGTGGTTTTGACTGCAGTTTGATATGTCAGTCAGTCAGTGTTCTCTTTTGATAAATTCGGTATAGGTCTACTTGAACACAGTCGTTCATCCAGAAGCCCGTTCTACCACTTACTGGCGCGCTGTTGCCATATCGATTAGTAGGCCTTCTAGATTTCCACTCTTTCAACATTCACGACGTCAGTCACGAAATGAAGTACAGGTTCACTAACCTATGTAATTCACTAGCAGTGCTCCAGTGGCTTTACTCGCGTGAGTTTTTTCATAGCAGATAATATTTACTTTCACTGAAGCCTCTTTGTACACCACATAGGTTGTTCAGTCATCAAGTGTTAGAATGACAAGTCTGCTAGTTGAGCTAACCCTGCAGCAGGATAAGTAGCTATAGCTGTCCATTTCGAAAAGCAGCCTTAAGTTTGTCCCTGCCACTAACAGCGCTTTGCCTGGGCATTATTACTAGTCACAGCAATGTTGGCGTTGTGGGGGTAATTACAGACACTTTAATGCTATAGGGTAATCGAATGAAATACATAGCTTACGGGGTAGTCTATTAGGACAGATTTTCCCCGAGCTACAAACAACTGTGCCACATAATGCCCAAGCTATTCATAAAATTACTTAATAAGTAAAACATTTACTTCCTGGGCTCATAGAGGATGAACGACAACACATGTCGGTATAACTGTAGAATGAAACTCCTGTATAACTTATTAATTTCTGGCCGTACTCGCTTATCGGATCGTCTGCCTTGGAAGTTTACAAACTAAGCCTTCCCCTCAATAATTAAGTTATCTTATAAAATAAAAACTTGCATTACTTAGTTACATACTTATCGTAATCATCATACTGATGCGAACATCTCAATGTCGCTAATGGTTATAGTAAATATCATCGAAATAGAAAACAAATATTATGCTTTTTAACCGCTTTAGTGTTGAAATACGAAAGTTATTAATTTCTTATTTTAAGTAACTGTACAAGTATCCAAGCGAAGTGAAAATCAGGACGGTTGCCTGTTCAGTCAAAGCAAAATCGAGCATACCTTAAAAATCACATACCACCACTGTACAGTATTAAGAGTTCAAATATTAAAAAATCTTAAAATCTTTTGCGGACATTTACCTAATCTTCATCTTGAAGTAAAAATAAACTGATCTCGAAAAGTTCTATATGTATCGAAAATTATCTGAAACACTGAATTGATAAAATCCCTCGAATCACATTTTATACTACTTTACTGGTGTCTCTTGGACGTGAAAAACACGACAATAGCCAGCTAGGTTCAAGATATATGGACGATTAATTAAAAATACGTTTAATAACTTTTCAACTCCTTAGGCGAAGAGTTACGAAAATTCCTTAAATTACTTTTCGGATATTTGAGTAAGCATCAGACTTTCAAAAAATCATGTCTCTATATAAAAGATCAATGGGGTCGATATAAATCGAATGTGAATTGAAAACACATTTTGACCTTACTTTACCTCTTCGCGACCGAATTCGGAAAATATATTTAATTGGTAGTTTGAATATTTACATAAGCATCAATCTAAAGCAAATATCACTTCGATATCTCGATTGTTTTCATGTAAATGGAGGAATAATCGAAAACACTTTTCCGGTATTTTCACATCCTTAATTACCAAATTTTCAAATGTCTTGAAGTCCTGTGTTAGTCATTTGTATGCGTAACCAATTAAAGTATAATTCACAATGATAGACAATTGGATTCGAGTTGTACAGACTTTTATTGAAAACACATTTCTCCTCTTTCTACTCTTTGGGAGTCTAATTTCGAAAAATCGAAAAACTGCTTTTTGGGTATTCACATCAACATAATTTTGAAATAAAAAGCAACTCTGTATCCAAAATGTTTCTGTAGATATAGGTAATTAATCGAAAACACATGTCAGGCCTTTTCGCCCCCTCAAATGTTGAAATTCGAAGAACTCTTGGCTAATATGCTGTTTTTATGAATGACCCATTGAAGTAAAAGTTACGACGACAGGCCATCGGGTTAGAGCTATGTAGACGAATCTAATGAAACACATTTAACATTTTTCACCTCCTTAGGGAACGAATTTCGAAAAAAAAAAAACTTCTTAGTGCTCGTCAATGACCTAAAAGGAACCCATACAAAAATTTCACATTACTAGGTCCATTGTTTTGGGCTGCAGTTTGACGGAATGGCTGAGTGAAATATCAGTCATTCAGGGTACACTTTTATGTATAGAGATATATGCTAATAAAGTATATATAAATATAACTACTGTAAGGTCTAAAATGTCTATTGTGTGATAACATTGAACGTCAGATACAGACAACAATATTTTAATTATTTATGTTGAAATGCTATAACGATTTTATAAATACTTCTTTAATGAAACTCTTAATTTATTAACTATTAACATCTCTACCCTGACCAAGTCAACCTCGTAAATTGCTTCAATCATCTTGTTTATTTTTCTGAAACAACTATCGACAACTTAAAAAGATAACACAAACTATCTTGTGCATAAACGAATACGATGCACATAAAATGCAGTTGTTAAATAAGTCTGTAGCCTATATATATATATATATATATATATATATATATATATATATATATATATATATATATATATATATATATATATATATATATATATATATATATATATATATATATATATATATATATATATATATATAATGAAGAGTTTGTACAGACAGAGTACATGTCAACTTTAGGTGCGAATTCCACAAAATATATAGCCTACACATCTATAGGTAAATTTAGTTTTTTTTTTGCTTTGAACATTTGTCTTTGCAGCAAGACGTGTAACTTTTTTTTTACACTAAACATTTCTTCTAGACTTTTGGCCACGTTTTGGCGATTTTGCCACACTGTGCGGCATCGAGTAGTTAAGACTACTCTCCTTTCCAACGAGGCGATCCAGGATCAATCCCTGCAGGAATGGTCCCGGATTTTTCACCTGAGGGAAACAGGTCAATCGTTGTCGTTGGCCGGTGGTTTTTCTCGGGGTATTCCTGTTTCTTTCGCGCTTGCATTCCGTCGTTGCACCATCTGTAGAGTCTCATTTCACTTCATCTCTCATTCATCTCTGGTCCAACAGGTAAGAAGTTGCTGACGGGTTGGTACCTCATCCCGTAATCACACTCATGGCTTGAACCATGCAAAGAGAGTCTTCCTATCGCTGCGCTGCCCCTTGAGCCTATATACTTGTTTTACTATTTTGTAAAGATTACTTTAAGAGAATCAGTTTTTACAAGTCTAAAATCTTCATTTCAGATACTCTTATAAGCTTGACCTTTATGTATTATACATGTCAATTGTAGCTTGTTTAGGCCTACATTAGGCATAGAACATTATCATAACAGTATAAGAAAACAATTACACGAATCATAATTACGATTCATCAAATTGATAATAGATAAAACAAATATTATCGATATACAATAATACGTTCTTAGATAGCAATAGGCTAGTCATAATACAGTGAAGTTAAGTTGATTCTCTCAATTTTGAGACATAACATAAAAAAAATATTTCTGCATACCTATATTTTCGACTTGATTAGGCCTACATATTACAATTACGAAGTATACGTGTTTGCATTTTCATTGAATTCACGTTAGGGTTTTACAGACTTAAAGCTCTCTGATATAGCAGAATATCTAGCTCTGCCTGCATGATGTTTTGATTGGTTTTGCAATGAATGACAATTATTTTTGGTTCTGTTGGATTAATTGTGTGTAGCAGAGTTCAGTGCTTCGCTGAGATGAGTTTGTGCAAAAAATATGTTGTAAAATTGAAGTGATGGTATGGTTAAATTATACAACTTCTTTAAAAAATAGCTTGCGTGAAGCGTGAATATTGTTCTAATGCAATTTCTGCAACCCACGAAAATAACAATATTTATGTTATCATCAGATAGTTCCGCAGTGCAAAATACTTGTTTCAGAGGTAGAGTTATTTTTAATATTTTAGATGTGCCTCACCAAGCAGACCATCACGCTTACCGGCGCCATCTCTCTCCTCTTCTTTGTTTTATTCGCCAGCGTGGCGGGCCAGCCAGCACTTACCTAGACCCCTCTTCTTTTCAAAACCAGCTTGAGGCCTCCCCCTCTCCTTGTCCCCTCCTTGCCAGAACGCGTGATCAACAGTACAAAGGAACAAAATAAAAGACTGTGAATGGAATGAATGAGAACGAAAGGGGCCAAGGAACGCGCTACACAGTTGATGCCTTTTCGGAGGCGACAAGCGCATCCAGCCATACCTAAAGCGATTTACAAATAAAGCAAAGAGAATATCATCTGCAGTTACGCAGACTCAACTAAGCGCTCCAAGCAATGCTACCCATCGCACGTCTAGCAAAGTACTCAGAAGAATTAAACGTACAGAATCATGAAAAATATAGACATTCTTCTTAATAAAACACAATAAAATCTAACTATTATTATAAATTACGGCTGAAAAATATTATTGACGGTTTAACTCTGGACACTAGCCTATCTTCCAATGTTGAGTTAGTTATCTTCGTGATTTGAAGCGTTGTTGTATTGTGTTACTGTTTTCATGTTGCAATATACCGCCACAGCCCCTAAGGGCTCCGACACGAACTTGCTACTCATAGTTCCATTTACGCAATGTTAAATCAACACCGCATTACCAGTTGGGCCGATCAGTCATGTGAGGGTCACTTTTCAACACCAGTGTCAAGACACGTTTATCTATGGCTAGGAGGCATGTCTCCTTCGGATCTGCTCGGGGTTCAGGTGCGCTGGGCACCGGTTTCTGTAGTTGACCCACGAGAAAGTGAGAATTATTGAACGTCCTGGTTTATTTTTCTTTTCAGTCAGTTCACATATTCCCTCGCCATGTAAATACAAACATTGCAACGTGCTTTCAGATGTATACACTGAAAAAAATTGTAGGAAGACTTCCCGGCAAATTTCTTATGTAGTAACCACAAAATACTTTTGTGGAGGCCATAACATTATTGTGGTGACAACAAGGTGTGTTTGTAGTGACCAAAATATTTTAGTGGTGTCAGCAAAGTGTTTTTGTGGTGAACACAAAATTATTTTGGCAGGGTAAATACCCACAAAATATTTTGCAGCTGCCACAATTTTTTTTGTGTAGAAATCTACAAAGTTTTGTCTTCATTTCACAACTTAGAAAACTGTAGTTTACAATGTATACTTATAAAATTACACATTAGTAATGCCTAACAGTAACAATTTACGTTATTCAAATACTTGCGAAGTAACTTGTAAATAAAATAAGTTCTTCTATTAGCTATTTCATTTATTCACTTCACTGCCACTCCCTCGCGACACCTCAAGATTCTAGATTTACACGACACAACAATTTCGTAAATAAAACGTGAATATTTAAAATAAGCTCGTCAAAATGTAGATATATAATTGTCGTAAATGTGAACGATGGCACATGCCTCCAAAACGTTTGCAAATATGTCGAAAAACATATGAAATAATGGATGCATACCTTCTGTCCAATGTCATATCAAATACAATAGACTATACTACTAAATAAAAATACAAAATTCTATAAAACTAATTGCCAAAACCCACGAACCTAAGAAATTTAAATGTTACGTTGTAATTATACATTTTAGACCACTCTAAGTACGATGTTAGTTTAAGTACAACGCGCTCAACAAAACACGTGCATAAATGCGCGTAGTTTGTGTCACACCACAACCGTAAAACAAAATATCTGCTAATAAAAACTCACACGCAAAGTTTAGGCCTAAGTTCTGTGCTCAATATAAAAATAGGAAGTTAGAAGAAGGAAACCATAGTATCTTTATGCTGTTTACTTCAAAAGACTGCAGTCATAAATCCTAACAATTCATATAATATCTACAACTTTCGGCAATAGTATTGATGTACAATTTATTTTGTAATTGTTTGTGTGTTATAAAATGTCCATACACTTTTATAGTACAGCGTAATAATCTGAGCGTACTTGTTTGGTTAAAAATATATTTTACTTCATTTATAGGTGAATTTACGAATTGGGCGATCGCTTAGTTGTAAACAGAGCAGTAATCTGACAAAAGCAGGACGTTTCGCTTTATGTTCACTTAAAATAAGTTTAAATTGTGCAGTAGGTAGGTGCTTACACAGGTTGTTAAAACCGGTCCATAATTTATTAAAAATACAAATATATAATTTTCATTTAATTTTTTTTTATCAGGACTGCCTCATTTAATTTCGCTGCCAACCATACAAGTAGAAAGGCGAACATGTTTAACGTAGAACCATATAGTAACGGCAAGTGAGATTATTCTACTGCTAAATTTTCAATGCTAACTTTATCCCTAACGGCATATAACAACATTAATTATAAGATATGTCAGCGCCTTTGGCTACTAGTTTAAAATATTTGTCACATCCACTGGCGAAATGGTGTCGGGATTATGTTAACCACGGATGAACAACTATTAAAAACTTGTGAGTGATTGGTGCTTAGTGAGCCAGAAGCTTTGATAAAAACAAATAATTAATTATTTGATTTTCACATCAGTAAATAAAGATAATGGTCAAATCACTTAAGCTAAAAATATCTGTTGTATAATGCTTTACATGTCTACTGGTTCTGAAATAAAAAATCAGTTCACAAAATCCATTCATCTAGGAAACTACCACTTTAAGTTCTAAATATGTCTGCAGTATACCAGAACACAAGTAGGTCGTTACATGTGTATATTCAGTAGGCTAATTACTTTAGTTATGAATCAAAAATCCAACTTTAACACGGATGCTGACCGCCGGTTACCCGGGCAGCCAGCAGAGATCCCCCGAACAGCACACTTTCACCATCCGGTTCCCTACCGAGGGTTGGAAGATGTGGGGTAGAGCAAAGTCACACAGCCACCCTAACAGACCTGGGCAGCATTGCCTTTCACTTGCAGCTTCAGGCTCGCTCCGCCCCAGCCGGTAGCGAGAATAGGGGTTGAACCCCCGACACCACGCCCTTACGTCCCACCCGCCACCCGCCACACACTCGGACGTCCATGTCAATCTCCGCCCTCGCACCGGGCTAAGTCTTACACACCGTACAGGGCCGGACAAGCCAGAATGTCATGAAGGCATGAAACCTTCCCGCGGGCGGCACGGACGGCAACGTTCCTCAATTCGCATATTGAACTTGCCTGCTCACCAGAACTCCCGATTGACCGACCGTTTGATTAGTCGGTGAAATCCAACCGAGGGAGCCGGGACTACCCTCTCCCGAAAGGACACTCTGACATTCAACCTCAGTCCGGCCAGTACGCGAAATACGCACCTCCAGACCAACGCCCCTCCTTCCAGCCGGAATTAGCCTCCAGCCAGACCGGATGCTCTAGCGGTGCAGAGACGCCGGGAAACTTTCTCTCTCTGTCTCTCTTTCTCTCAGGACCACTCCCTCAGCCCATAAGAGGAAGAGAGTCATAGTTACTCCCGCACGACTTGACGTCATTGACAACCACACTCAGTTCTCGTCATAAGGAGACAAAGGGACTGTTTCACGAAGTTATGCAGATGCTACTCCACAACTGAGTTTTTCTATGTTAAAAAGACTGGATGTGTGTGTGTGTGTATGTATGTATATGTATGTATTTATGTATGTATGTATGTATGTATATATATATATATATATATATATATATATATATATATATATATATATATATATAT
>PNEQ01130411.1:18397-37024 GCA_003012365.1 Medauroidea extradentata | reverse complement strand
GTTTTGCAGGTGATGACAACAATATTCCAGTTGTCAACTACAATTCTACAGTTCCTCAATCAAAATGTTGCAGTCAAATGACGACAATTTTGCAGCTGGGAGCAACAATATAGTAGCTAAACAACAGCTACAAAACTAAACTGCTGCTATTTTGCACCATTGACTGCAGTTATGCATCTGTAAAATTACAGTTTTAACCGCAATATTGAAGTTGCTGACTACAATATTATCACTGTTCAACTGAAATTTTGTAGGAGTTGGCCACAATATAGCCTACCTGTTATATAACTACAATTTTACAGTTAAGAACCACAAAGTTGCAGCAACCGAACTACAATTTTACAGCCAACGACTAAACTATTGTAGTTAACCAACTACAAAAATGATGCTATTTTGCACCATTGACTGCAACTATGCAGCTGTAAAATTACCGTTTTAACTGCAATATTAAAGTTGCTGACTACAATATTATCACTGTTCAACTGAAATTTTGTAGGTGTTGGCAACAATATACCAGACCTGTTATGTAACTACAATTTTACAGTTAAGAACCACAAAGTTGCAACAACCCAACTACAATTCTACAGCCAATGACTCAATTATTGTAGTTAACCAACTACGAAAATGATGCTATTTTGCTACATTGACTACAATGTAACTGCAACAGCATTGCTTCAATATTGCAGTTTTTTTTTCGGCAGGGATTTATTGATATTTTCTTTTCAGTTAGGTACGTAATTCGCGGCAGTAATATATAAATATTTACAATGGAGTTAGGCAAACAAATTCTAGTTTCTGCAAATTGTAAGGAATTACTATTCCCACATAAGCAAATTATAGTTGAGATGTTGCCAAGTTACCAATATTTGCCTGTGCCTTCGTTCGTGTTGTTTTCAATTTCTTGCGATATTAAATTTAGTGTTTAGTATTTCTTTTTTCGTTTTTTAAAATCATTATTATTTTTTAAATATTTTTAAAGGAATGTTTTTGATCAAAACTTTTCAGCCCCTCACATTTCATGCAAATAATATTATTTTAAAAATAAATTATCTTCCTTTTTTCAAGTTTTCAAATAAATATTTTTTTTTAAAATTCTGAATGGTGGAAAAGGAAGTAAGGATTTTTTATGTACGTTGTAAACATTTTGAAAACTAACTATTTTTTTTCACTAAATTTTTGGCACCTAATTTTACATCCCCTGCCCTGCCCCCCTCCCTCTCTAACCCATCAGTAATTGTTTTTTGTCAGAAATGCATATATACACAAAACTTGTGCAAGTTTGATCAAAATCACATGATAAATGATTTAGGAACGTCTACGCTATAGAAATTCAATTTTGTGTGTCTCTCTCACACACACACACACACACACATATATATATATATATATATATATATATATATATATATATAGACACATACACAGATACATACGTGTGTAAATGTGGTATTTATAAAATCATATACTATGAATGAATTAAGTAGAAATGAACTGTACATTGTCGGAAGAATAACCAGGAGCTAGGTGACTTCCAAACTTGCGGAAGAGTAACTTAATTATGAAGAACATGAACATAGTGTTTAAAATAAAACATTCCCGTTGCAGTAGTCTGCACTGAAAAATACTTTCAAAACTATTTTCTCTTTTTATTTAATTTCTTATTGGAACATTGCACGATTTTCCTTGCAATTTTATGTAAATGAGAATAAAAAGTTGGAATGTACAGCATGTTACTGCAAGTAAAGAACAATAATATTTTAAAAATTACACTACAGTAGTGTTTTATGTGCAACATGACTGAGATTAGCCACTAAAATATATCATTTAAATAAAGCGTAATTTATTTTAATATACTTATCAGGCCATTCATTCAAGAAGCTACTACTGTACCATGTATACACACTGCATTTCAAAACATTTTGGTGCAAACCAGTTGTAAATATTTTTTGAAACTCTGGTTTATGTTTTCAGAGTTAAACACCTTAGTTATATTGGGATTATCTACATTAAATACAAGGTCATAAATAACAAAACTGATAAAAAATAGGTCTACAATAAGACCAAATAATTCATGTCTGACTAAATCACAAAAAAAAAAAAAAATAATCTAAGCCAAGTTTCTCAAAAAGATATGCGTCCACTGTCAGAGAGGAGTCCTCGCATAGTGCATGGACGGTGTTTTAGCGTGTCATTCATATTCTTTTTTTACCCGAAACAGCTTAACTTAATGATATTATTTATGTTTATCTACAAAAAATACACACTTGAAACTATGCTACTAAGTTTTCAAAATTCAACTTGCTTGTTAGAAACCTGATTTTCAAGTCTCTCAAATTGGCCGAACACAGCATTTTTATACTGCTTTAACTCCAAAAATACAGCCTGAATTTGTAAAGTGCAAAACGAGAGGCATGCTTTGGCCTTTACTTCATATTATCCAAAAAGGGTCACCGTTTAAAGTCCCCTAGGAAACCGACAGCAAAAACTTTGCATGCCAATTTGACATGCTGTGAACAGAAGTGATATGCTTCCCATCAAGCGTGGTACTATGGCTCCTATCAGTCCGCTGTTCCAACGCCTCAATCATGGAAATTTGGAACTGGTGGAAACTAGTCTTTAGATAAAACTGATTCTATTGAAAACAAAACTGCACTTTCACGCAACCTTATGTTAATCACGTTTTACTTATCTCACTGAAACAGCAATCAAAATTTACCAATTGAAGTTCCAGTGCATCACCACCAGTGTTACAAGATTTCCACTGCAAATCTGAACTGGATACAGCATTTACAAAAACAGCCATTTTGGAATGCCTGGTACGGTCCTAATAAGGGTCACAAGGACTAGTATAGATGCCAATAAGACAGTAAATTTTGAATCTTGTACACAAACTTAATGTGTTTGGTAATCTCATTTTTTGTCAAACATCTGCTGTAACAATTCATGTTTGTAAATAGGGACATGCCTACTATTCTGAGAGTGATAACGGCATGGAAGGAGGGGGAGAGATAACTCTTGCAATTTGACACTTCAGATGTGATCTACATTTTCCACTACAAATAAACCAAATCATTCCAAAATGAAATTTCAGAAAATTGGTTGAAAGAAAGAAGGGGGGGGGGGATAAACAGACAATTCATCTCAGGTTTGCTTAGGGGGGAGGGTACCCCTGTCGGCATACCCCGTTTTCACATGTATGGAAATTTAATCGTTCTACTACATACGCTCAACATGTACACATTGCAGACTTTCTTTTACCAGTGTCTCGTAGAAAATCCTGAAATAACATTAGTTACATCAGTAATTACAATGTTTACACTTTCAATTCAATATCTTATTGTCAGTAAGGAGATAGTTTCTGAAATGCTGCACTTAAACAGAAATATATTTTAATATGTATAAACATGTTGGAATGAGTACTTCGATGCATTAAAAATTATCAGTTACTTACCTGACGCACAAAAAACCCTTCAACAGTACCTGTGAAAACTTCTTGCTCTCATCATTAGCATTTCCACACAGTAACTACCGTATAGTTATGTATTTTTGGGAAGAAAAAAAATAAGGTAGTAAATATGTAAAGGTAAAATTGAAGAATATTTATTGGTTTAAAAACACAAAAACTGTACAATATTTTGACAAACTTTCCATTTTTTTTTCAAATATTACCTTCAGTCCAATTTCATATTTGTATATTTTCTTATCGGATAGCCTAAATACCACCACCACACATCTCTGATGGAAAACTTTACTGCATATTAAAAGATGTGTACAGCCAAAATTAATAATATATTTTACAGTTTTTAACTAAAAATTATCTTGTATTGTATATCTTTCTTTTGAAAATATCTATAAAAATGTATCTTAATTGGTGTATCTGCAACACTATGGTCACATGATCCTAGGGTTTCAATTTTTGACCAATTACAGGTTGATGCAGTTTGAGAGGTTAAATTTTTAATGGAAACATACTCTTTCACCTAGATTTATGATCATACAAACTAGTATGCCATCAAAAATATAACATTAACTACAGTGAAACATCTTTGTAACACTCATGGGGTAATCTAACTTCTTACAGTTTGTATTACAAATGGTTTGCAAAATTATTTAATGTAGGCCTAATAAATTTTTCAGGTTTTTTTATCGCTAACACACATCATCACCAGAATGACTTCTGTAGTAGTAGAAATAATTATTGAGAATTAAATTAAACATCAATTTCTCATCTACTTCCAAAGGCCAAGAAGGAAAATTACTTTATATTAACTACAACTTTGTTTTTACGAGTTTATTAACCATAACTTTGTGTTTACGAGGTTTCACTGTAGTGTCTTCTAACTAGTAATTTATTACACCAATAAGAAATGTTAAACCAGCAGCAATAGTGGTTTTCAGTTGTTAAAATACAGCATTAATTATACCAGCTCCATGTTTTCCACGACATAATAGCTTTCCTATAGCTCTGTGGGCAATTTAAATTGGTGCAATATGTCATTTTCAAACAATAAATATTTCTCATACACTTCACAGTTAGCTTCAAAACATTAGTCCTACAGTGGATTCTGTTTTCATTTTTTCTTTTGCGGACTAAACATTTAATTACATGCAGACATTCAAATCATGTGGCCTTTATAAATATGTCAAGAATAAAAATAAATGGGAAAACAGAAGAATATTTTCTATTTACATATTATTTCAACCGAACTATGTTAATTGCTCACACGAGAACTGTATTTACACTATTCAAATGATAGGAAGTAAACAATAACATTTGGTTTGCAAATTGCTGCATATTAGAAAGATATAGGTATTGAAATGTTGTCATGCACGTTTCTATAACTATTTCTTTAACAGGGTACAATATGAAGTAGGTTTATAACACTAAAAAAATTAAAGTGAAATAATAAAATGTTTTGCATTTACATTAAATAATTACACAATAACAAATAAGTAACTGCAAACCATCCGTGCATACCACCTTCTCTACTATATAATGTATTTTAAAATTTACAACTGACACATTATTGACAATGAACTCCCATAATTCTATTTACATATAACTGACAGCTAATTGTTTTAATTAACAACCAATATTTAGTTACATTGTACTTTGAAAGAAATATTTACTACAAGAGATAGACCAAGAACGTTCAAACAGAGCCATTTTCAATTCCAGCAGCTCCAAAATATTTGCATTTAAGCCAGGAGCTAATGAAACTTACTGGACCTACAAATGTAATGAT
Source organism: Medauroidea extradentata (assembly GCA_003012365.1). NCBI lineage: Eukaryota > Metazoa > Arthropoda > Insecta > Phasmatodea > Phasmatidae > Medauroidea > Medauroidea extradentata. Next base: position 31,778 of record PNEQ01130411.1, on the reverse strand, counting down.
ATTGCTATGAGCAACCTGAAATTTTTTTTTTGTAAATATATGTAAGCCTTCATGAACAATAGTAAACAGCAGATGCAAAAAGTTCTGTGATAGTATAACGCCTACTTCTGCCGTTCTTCATACTGTTGAGCAGTACGAAAATAACAAACTATTTTCACTGAAGTATTCTTAAAAATGTTTTGTACTAGACGAAAAATTTGTTCACAGCAAGGTAGATTTGTCAAATCTAAGCATGTGTATAAGCCTTTGTTGTCTGCAGACCATTTTCTGAGCTCTACAAAACTTCTGCTGCAAAAAAACTAATTCCGTTTTCAACATTGGTCTATAAGTCTGCCTCAGTTTATGGATCTTTGCATCATCAGGAAGCAGTTCTGAAACAAAATAAACCTACCTGATAAACAATTTAGTGTCTTAATATGAGAGCAGTATTGATTTGGTTAAAAATTGGGAAAAAATTCAACAAATTACAATGTTTATTTCAGTCATAGACTTAATTCATAATATTTTTAAATTTTTGGCAGTCGCATCAGGAATCTTTATGTTTAAATAATGTATGGTTTATATTCAGATAAAATAAATTATGTTTATTCTCCCTCTCAGTCCATTATATTGTTGTCGTACCAGGCCACAGGCCAGGTGGAGTTGCACCTGGTCGCGGCAGGTGTTCACAGAGTGTGTCAGTGGCAGGTGTGCGCTGGTTGGTAAGAGCAGATGTGCGGTACTTGAGTGTGTGTGGCGGTTCAGTGACGGCGGCAGGATATGTGTGAACTTGACACCGATGCGTGACACCTGTCATCCTGGCCATCTGCCAGTGCAGGACATATGGCTTCGCCGCCCCCTCCCTCTACCAGCTCATGAAGAAGGCAGTCGGGAAGCAGCAGCCGTGACGGACGGAACGAAAAGACGTGGTGTGCTTCGGGACTCTGATTCGTCCAGCGAGAAATGTAACGCGCGTGCGCAACTATCCGGCCCAGTGTTTTACTTTGTTTCGCCATTGGAACTGGCTCGCTTAAATCCCTAGGGTATGGGGGTGTGGACTGCCTCATAAGAGTCCATGTAAGGTGTAGTTTTCTCCAGATCCTCCCTGCTTTTTCCGACCCACAGCTGTTTCGACTCGCCAGGTGAGAGAGGGGCACGCCAGCACGAACAGACCACGACCCATCGAGCCTAGTGTTCCCGGCTACACGCTTAACCGGGTGGCACCCAACGCTTTGGCGTGAATATAATAGTGTAAAATGATGTACAACCTATGCAGAGAAGGACTGGAAGACAACACTTCACCACAGGATCGCCACAGTCGCATTGTTTAGCAAACTACATCACAGCCCGCACGTCAGCGACAACAGGAAACAATACACTGAACTAGACCTAGAAACAAATTGAACCATCGCACACAATGAGCAGCAAGGAGTGTGTTAGGTGTGGATTACCAACCTTCCCTGATTTACTTTTCGGAGAAGTACTGCAACAGTGCTGCACATGTGCCATGGAGAACCGGAAGGGGAACCCGAGCATGAAAGTAGAGAAGCTTATCGACCACAGCCCACCAAGGCAGGCCAAAGTATGTGACTCGCCAACATGTGACAGACAAGGGAAGGAGATGGCCACTTGTGTGACTTGTCGAACAAGATGCCACTGCAGATGTTCGCACGCCACGGAACTTGTCACGTTCGGTGAGGGTGTGTTCGCTTGCGCAACTTGTGTGTCATCGAGGCCCCCTCCCCCGCTTCAAGGTCATATGTCACAAGCTACAAACCTAACACCCTATCACCCCTCCCCCAGCACCTCAACGACTGCGCGTCGAGCTGTCGCAACAAGCCGCCAAGAGAGTGGCGACACAATGAAACTTCCCGAGTTCTCTGGACCCATGTACGAGGACGTGGACCAGTTTCTGCAGCAGTGCGAAACACAGTGTTTATATTATGGCGTAGTGTACGATGAGTGGGTTGATCGTGCGATTAGCAACTTGCATGGTGCCGCAAAGGACTGGTGGAGAATATGGGGATATGCAACAATGGCATGGGACGAGTTCGCGAATGGCCTACGGTATCGGTTCGGGTCTGCGGAGGCTATAGCAGACTGTCAAGCGCGATTTTATAGTGAACGACAAAAGGACACAGAATCGACAGAGAGGTTCATAGCCACGAAAATCCAGCTGTTCCGGCGCATCTATCCAACCACGCCGCTGAAGGACGCACTAAGCAGCATAACCCCACGTCTGCGACTGGAACTCCCAACCATTTTTGCAGAAGTGAATGGTGAAAGTGTGGAGGGATATGTTCGTCGAGCAATCGTCGCCGACAGGGCCGTCAATCGGCTGATGGGACGTCCATTACAGACACTAGGACGGGCGGACGAAGAGGCCCCCATCACCAGAAATAGGCGCGATAGCGGCACACCAACGGGCCAAAGACAACTCGCGATTGAGGCGCAGCGATCTGCTGACCCTGTGTTCACCCCACAACTCTCGCGACATGACATTCTACCACCACAGTGCCACACCTGCCCAGCGAACACGTTTCACTGGCACCGGGACTGCCCTGTTAGGAATGCCACATGCCTGCCGTCGGGAAACGCCTAAGGTGGGGAGCAGGCCTGCTGCTGACCTCCCTGATGTCAGTCGCCAGACACACCTGATCACGACCAACACCGACTCAGAGCCATTTTTGGGACAATTAACCGTCGAGGAGGATCAGTTACTCCGCATCCTGATCGAAGTCAACAACCAACCAACTGCTGCATTAGTTGATACTGCCGCCAGCCATACGTTCGTCGCATCCACACTCGTTAATCCATCACAGATCCAACTTGGACCCTGCATGCCACCAGAGGGAAACACAGTGCAACACAGTGCATAACCGACCTGACGATCAGGATATGCGACCAGACGTCTCAAGTCGAAGCCTTGGTCGTGGACGGCCTACGAGAGCCCGTCATGCTGGGGCAACCATGGCTGCAGCAACAAGCAGCAGTGAAAGAGGTCGCGGCGAAGAGGGTACACCTGGGAGCCGGGGAACGACGAACAGTGTATGCTGTCGACTGGCGGCCGAATACCAACCAACACACAATTCACCTGGGCGACCTGGACAACGAGGTTCCAGCCGAATACAGGGCAGCGATACAAGCTCTCTTGGATGAACGGAAAGATGTCTTCGCTTTCTCCGACCTACTTCAGACAACCATAGCAGCTGAGCATTCCATACTGACACCTAACCCAGACCCAGTTTACACTGGTCCCAGAGGCTACGGGATGCATGAACAACGGGTCATCAGGGTGCAAGTCGCCGAGATGCTAAAGGAGGGTGTAATCGAACCATCCAACAGTCGATATAATGCCCGCATTGTACTCGTGCCGAAGAAGGATGGGACACTGTGCTTTTGTGCTGATTTCTGTCCGCTGAACCTAGTGACACAGAGTGCCCCTCCACCGCGGATCAGTGTTGATGAGGCCTTGGCAGGACTGGGTGATGGCCGAGTGTTCTCGACATTAGATTTAAAGTCAGGTTATTGGCAAGTACCGATACGTCCAGAAGACTGTGAGAAGACAGCCTTTATGAAACCAGATGGATGCCGCTTTCAGTTTTGGAAGATGCCATTCGAGCTGAAGTGTGCTCCCTCAACCTTCCAGTACATGATGACGCAGGTGCTGGAGGGGTACATCGGGGAATTTGTCGTAGCATACCTCGACGACGTCATCGTCTGGTCCCGGACATGGGAGGACCATATACGCCATTTGAGTTTAGTGTTAGAACAACTGGCAGTGCACCAACTTGTCGTCTCCCCCCAGAAGTGCCACATCGGTAGAACCTCCTGGGGCATGTGATCCGGCCGGATGGTAACTATGCCCATCCCGAACACCTGGACAAAATTGCCAACAGCACATTTCCGACGACCAGGAAACAAATGCAACGGTTCATTGGATTAACAAACTGGTTGAGGAACTACATACCACACATCACCACAATCGCCGTCCCTCTCACTGACTTGTTGTCTGTCAAAAGAAAATATGCCTGGAACGAACAGGCCCAGAAGGCATCTGAAGAGTTGAAATCGGAGTTCACCCAGTGTCATGCTTTGTCTCGCATCAACCCTGAGAAGCGCATTTACATCCAGACCGATGCCAGCACGGAATTTGCCGGCGCCATCCTATACCAACTAGCTGACGATGGGTCACGACTCATTATCAACTACAGTAGTGCCAAGTTCGGAGAAGCAGAACTTCGCTATCACAGCATGAGCGAGAGTGCCTGGCGGTAGTTTGGGCTCTTCGTAAGTACCACCCTCACCTAGAAGGAAGACAGTTCACATTACGGACGGACAAGTGTCTGACGTGGCTGGACACGATGCAGGGAAGGAGGGGTAAACCTATCGGCGGGGCACTGTTACTACAGTCGTTTGATTTTACGATTGAGCATGTCAGCGGAGTTGACAAAGAACTTCCCGATCACTTGTCACGGGATCCAAACCCAGCTCAAACCATCATGGACGACCACGGCATGGCAGTGATGTTTCCTCCTGAGCGTCCCTCAACTCAGCAGAGGAAAGTAGAAACAAAGGAACACGCCTCACTGCAGGCGATCACACATTCGTCCAGACTGACTACCTGGTCTGCTGTGAATAAACATGTCCTTCACACACAAAGAACATCTCCTACAGCTTTGCGCTTAATAGCCAAGTGCACAGAGGGTAACGTGGAGCATGTTCGAGTAAGGGATAAAGTGCTAGAAACGAGGCTGCCAGGTGTGGAGACGGCATGGAAAGTGTTTGTGGCCCCCGAGTCGAGAGAGACAGTCTTGAACTTCGCACACAGTGATACACTAGCAGGGCATCCCAGGGTAGATCAGAGAGTGAGGAATGTAATGCAGTATTTCCACTGGCCTGGACTCAGAGTGGATGTGCGGGATTATGTACAAGGATGCCAGGACTGCCAGCGGAAAAAGGCACGGAGAGCAGATGGGACTGAACAACAATCCCCCCACCTTCCCACTACTCCTTTCGAAGCTGTAGCATTGGACTTGATGGGACCGTATCCATGCACCACCAAGGGATATTGTTTCATATTAGTGGTAACTGACATGTTCTCTCACTGGGTGGAGGCGTATCCACTAACGAACACCCATAGTCAAGACAATTACAAAAGTGCTCCAGAAGAAATTTCTTGCACGATGAGGGTACCCCCGAACACTACTAACAGACAATGGTTCACAGATTCTCAGTAGGCAGTGGAGGAGGTGGTGCTGCGAACTACAACTGGAGCACCATACGACACCGGTATACCACCCTCGTGCTAATCCAACAGAGAGGTGGAACCAGGAGCTGAAGGTCCAACATCGCTTGCGTGTTGGAGATGATCAATCGCAATGGGACCAGCATCTGGACGAGGCTCTGTTCTGCCTCAGACATCGGGTGAACGCAGCCACAGGGCAGGCACTGGCAAACCTCGCGCAGGGGCGCAACCTACCGCTTCAAGGAGAACCCAGGCCAGAGGTCCCTCAGGATGCAGAGGACTGGGGTGATCGCCGAGACACCGAACTCACTGCTGCCCGCCAACACCAAGAGGCGTATGTGCGAAAAATTCTGCCAGTGTCGGAAAACCCGCCTGCACCTCTGGAGGTAGGGTACACTGGTATATGCTCGGAACCATCCATTGTCGGCCGGCACACAAAACTTCTGTGCGGGACTAGCACCTCGCTGGACAGGACCCCACACAGTCCGAAAACGCCTAGGACAACACGTCTACCTGGTCCGAGATGGGGACAGGCACCTCCGAAAGATCCATCGAGACGAACTAAGGGTGGTTCCTATCATGTCAGCTGACGAGGAGACAGATACAGGCGGTGTGACACAGGCCCCACTGGAGGACACCCAACAAACTGAGACACCACTCCAAGAGGAGAGTGACAAACACTCGCAAAGCAGACGTGACAAGACTCCAGGACAGGGGTTACTTCTCCTGTCGATGCCTGGTGCTATAACACCGCCGCAGGAAGCCAAAACAATAGTGACCATGCCTGATGAGGATCAGCCGAGACTCCAACCCATTGTCCGGGAAGTGTGGGAACTGGATGCACCACTGGAGAGTACGACTTTTACCATACACATCAAGGAACCACAAGAGTCGCCTCGATGCCAACCACCACACCGACACAGCTGGCAACCCCAGTTACACTCGTCCGAGCCAAGCACAATTGGCCAGCAGGAGGAAGGGGTCAACCCCAAACCGAGGAACGAACGGAAATGCAGACGCCGAGCGCCTGCCTGGTTTCGTCCTCGTGTTCACCCCTTTCCGGAGTGGGGCGTGGCTGATGGCCCTCAATCATTGGCTCCTACGGTACAGACGCCAGTGGCAGAACGTCAGGACGAAAAGACCACAACATCCCAGGACATGCTGGTGTTACCGACGGCCGGCACCCCAATGTCTACTTCCCTCGACCCATACCAGCAGACACCGAAGGGAGCCCTACAACCTACGACCTCGCCCACTGACAGAAACAGCAGACCTGCTGTGCACCACCCGACAACTCAGGAGATGACGCCAGAGACTTCGACCCACAGCAGACTCTAGTGTTCAGTTTTCGGGGGCGACACCGGCAGGAAAGTACATAGCGAATGCACACACCTGCCGTGAACAGTCGTCTTCAGGAGGGTGGCATATGTTGTACCAGGCCACAGGCCAGGTGAAGTTGCACCTGGTCGCGGCAGGTGTTCACAGAGTGTGTCAGTGGCAGGTGTGCGCTGGTTGTTAAGGACAGATGTGCGATACTTGAATGTGTGTGGCGGATCAGTGACGGCGGCAGGGCATGTGTGAACTTGACACCTGTCATCCCGGCCATCTGCCAGTGCAGGACACATGGCTTCGCCGCCCCCTCCCTCTACCAGCTCATGAAGAAGGCAGTCTGGAAGCAGCAGCCGTGACGGACGGAACGAGAGAGACGTGGTGTGCTTCGGGACTCTGATTCGTCCAGCGAGAAACTTAATGCACGTATGCAACCTTCCGGCCCAGTGTTTTACTTTGTTTCACCATTGGAACTGGCTCGCTTAAGGCCCTAGGGTATGGGGGTGTGGACCGCCCCATAAGTGTCCATGTAAGGTGTAGTTTTCTCCAGATCCTCCCTGCTTTTTCCGATCCGCAGCTGTTTCGACTCGCCAGATGAGAGAGGGGCACGCCCGCACGAACAGACCACGACCCATCGAGCCTCGTCTTCCCGGCTACACGCTTAACCGGGTGGCGCCCAGAGATTTCCGATGCAGCTCCGTTCCTACCTGACTCTCACCGGACACGGCATCAATATCTGTGTGTGTGTGTGATAGTGAGTGTGTGAGCATCATACACACATATATATTATGTACATCTAATTTACACGTAGGTACCCTTAACCTCGTACATCACACAGATAAAAAATATTTTTTTTACAAATTTTGTAGTTTTACAACATTTACATACAACATAATGTATAATTATTACTACCTTTTTGATTACTTAGAAATTATTGTTTCAAAATGTTGACACCAATAATGAAATTAAATGACATTCAAGGTTTTGCATCTTACATAGTCAATATGGTAGTATTTCCTAGCAGGATAGCTATCTGGCGGCATCAAATTGCATTCATAAGCTATTTCTGAGTTCTAAATAATCTTAGAATCTGTGCTGATTGTCATTCTCAATACTTTAACACTAATAAACCCAATCAGTATTGTTTGTTTCACAAAAGACAAAGTAAATTATATGCATACCAGAAGAAAACGTTTGTGTAGACATCAGTGAGAACATCAGTAGTTATATATAGACTGAATTGACCCTGAGGAAATCTGTCATCGACTTACAGCTAAACTTGTGAGCAAGCTAGCTTGCAAGTCCCATTCAATTGAAATACAAGCCTGCCACAGGCTTACAGTAAGTCTTGGAGCTGGCTTTCTATGCTAGTCAAATATGACGTGCAAAAGATAGTTCAAATGATAAATTACAAACAAAATTGGGTGTTTATTACTATTAGATCATAATGTTTATGTTTACATATATGACGTCACTCTTTGTTACTTTCCGATAGCAGTTCCACAATTCCATCATCCTTAAAATTCACTCTGTAAGTCTATAGTTTACCAATTTGTTTGTGTCACAAAGCAAAGAAAAGCAGATGGGTTTAATATTACTATTCAATACCATTTTACTAGGATTGAATAGTAAAATTAAACCCATCCGCTCTTTATTATATTATGATAACAGACACAAGTTATACATTATCACAATGACTTCACCAAAAAATTCACCTACCTAATAAATTTTACCATTATTTTTATCGCAAAGTAATAAAGAGAGGTTGGGTTTTATTTTACAATTCAATCCCAAGTCAACTGTATCAAATAGAAATATTAAACTCTTTCACTTTTTGTTACTTTGTGATAAAAAAAATTGTAAAATATACAGAGTGAATTTTAAGGATGATGGAATTGTGGAAATGAATCATGTGGAACTGGTATCGGAAAGTAACAAAGAGTGGATGGGTTTTATTTTACTGTTCGATCCTAGTACCTACAAGACATCATTTATGTGGGTTGGAAGAAAATGGTAATTTTTTGTAGTGTGACGTTACCGGAGCCATGTTAGTTTTGTCATTACTAGTTTATTTTTGTGTGTTATAGGAAAGTAAAAAAATCCCACAAAATTTAATTTTGTGTCATGGGAATGCTGCTGAGGATCACTGCAATGCAAATTACTCACTGTCGTGTTTCACTATGAATTATAGTTAGTCCTAATTTGACATTCTCCTAGGTTGTTCAAAACCCTCGTCTGAAATAGTAGATCATAGACCGGGCAGTATGTGAATTCAGTGCACACACTCCATACTTATATGCTGTTCAAAAGAAAAAAATTTAATATTATCAGTTAGAACAAAAAAATTTGTATCATTTCAAACACCACCATCGTTTTCACAATCGCTTTTAAAGTGAATTTGCAGACAGCTATAAAGGGAAATGCATTTTGTTGATGTTAGTAAAATAATAATAGTTTCATTGCAATTGTGCAAACACCCTGTGGCAAGCTATTACCTCTTCCCTCCCATACCTAACCCATCATAAATTTTCGAACCTCTCCCTTCCCCTCCCAAACTTATTAGAAAGCAAAGTCCACTACCTCACTGGGTAACTATGAGAAGAATTAACTTGGCCAAACTATTGATTTCAGGGTTGAAAAATTGTTCTAGAGTGATTAAAGTTATCATACATATATCAGATTAACTTTAAGGAACCTAACATCAGGTTACGTCAGGTTACCTAACCTAACTTTTTTTTTTGCATTGGACTACTACTACCCAGTATAGATATATTTTTCCTCAGCAACCTATACCTCTGCAATCAATATTTTGGCCACTATACGATAAGCAGCTACTCTTCACTTTTACCCCTCACCAATATCCTAAGCATGGACTGTGGGTAAATATTAAGAATTGCCACACATTGTATACGTTACTGGCCAAACTACTTATTTCCGAATTATGGTAAAAAGTTTATTAAAGAAAATATTTCTCTAGAGGTTAGAATCAGTTCTATGCAGAGAAAATTTTTCGTTGGGGTTAGTTTACAGTAGGTGAGGTAACCTAACCTAATGTTAGATCAGGTTATGTTACCTAATGTAGCCTAAACTGATCCTTACAAAAAGTTTTTCTTTAGGTAGACTAATTTTAACCATTATAGAAACATTTTTCATTAATGAACTATAGGCCTACCTTTGAAATCAACAGTTTGGCCAAAATAATATGAGTGCCTATTCTTAATATTTACTAACTGGCACAATGTACCTATTTAGTCAATTCTCATAAGGTCATGTTCAACTGCACACCAGCATTACATAAACTATATATTATAGTGTGTACTTACCCTTGTAAACACAAATTGCGATTGCGAATATCTTAGTTTCTGAAAAGTCACAACAAATTGTAAGCCACCACGCCCACTTTTCGTACACCCAGTCCAAGGACAATATAGGAGATCCAGATAGCTCTTTTCGACGTCAGCATTCATTGCTTATATCTACAGCAAAATAAAACAGTATATTGTAACAAAATAACATGCATTAGCTATGAAACCATTCTAAAAACGTAAAACAAATAAGAAAAACAATACTTCATACAGATGTGTTACTTACTGATTTGGGTCCTCCGAATATATTAAATAGGATTTGGAGCAGTCTGCGCCATCGTAATTATTGTATCAGTACACTGCACAAATCTCTCCTGCGGTAACAAATGATCACTCATTCAAAAAAAATTGTAATTAAAACACAACTAAAATATAGCAAAATGCCATTTAACACACGCTTTATCACTGTGCTTATTTATAGAGTACATGCCGCTAGGAGCGCTCGTGTAAGTGTGTCTACCTTTTTTTCGGTTACTTTCCCATATTGTCCTTCTACAATATTTGCTGCCACGAGGAAGGCAGCCGCTAAGGACTCCTTGCCACGCTAAGGGGTTCACACACTTCCGGTACCTCGTGAATGTTGAATGATTGATATTAACATTTTATGAAAATGCCACAAACTAAATTAATAAATGGCGTTACATATTTTGTTGATATTGAATGATGAGTTTGTAAATGTCTGCTGCAATATGAAAGAAAACACTGAAAGCATGGTGATTTTCGAGCACAAGCATGGTGGCATTTTAAAATGTCCCCCGTGCCTCGATGTACACTGCTGGAAATGAAACCACAATTACCCTCACTATTACATGAAAAATTACGCTGCATGGATGCGGGAAAATTATGGGAGAGTCTGAAAATGAGGCCTGAGCCTTGTTGATGTTGCACAGTTGCGCCGTTATGGGCTTAACCCATATGCTGGCCCTTTGGCTGGCATCAGGTTTCTTATGTATGGTCCATTAAATTGTTTTATAACAAGAAATTACCCTCTTATAAGGAATTCCCTTTTGTAAATTACACATCTTTTAGTCCCTTCCCAAGTGTTATAACAGGGTTCTACTGTATTAGTTTTATGCTTCTTTCTTTGATATTGTAAACACTGTGAGTTCAGTTTCACTTTGATTTGTTATGTCTACTGTTTTAATTTTTTTTTCTTGCCATTCTGAGAGTTTCATCTACTAACAGCAGGTTACACTGCTCTAAAGCTGGGTTAGCCATGAGTTAATCGAGAAGCCACTCTCATGACTTATTGAACAGCCACCCTCATGATTTATTATTAGTGACTGGAGAAATATGTGAATTAAATTTAGGAGAAACATGAATCCAAACACATAATTATTTTTACTTTGATTACAATTTTATCACAGTTTATCACACACTAGCGTAGCAGCCAATGTACAAACGGTAGAGACTCGAGAACACACAGTGGTGTGAAGTATAGCCAGCGAACGCTTAGATTTTTCTTCCCTTTCACATAACATAAAAACTCTTAAAAGTATATTTTATCATCCTCTTTGTTTATGAGACAACATAACTCTGCAAAAGTGTATGCTCAAGATATAAGACTTTCTTCACCTGATTGCCGTGTAATCAGTTTTCACTGACTTGGGCTCACCACATACAGCAGTTCTTCAAGGTGGCCGATCTTCTAGAGCTGTGACCAGTAATGCACAAGCTGGCAGATGGTGAAACCAAGTGTGGGTAGTTAACACGTAAAGTCATTACAATAGACACACATATATATATATATGGTCTCAAAGAAACATTAATTGTATGAAGGAAAATGAAACAATTAACATTAACAATTTATTTACTGTTGAAAGTACATGTCAATGATAGCATATTACATGCTTTTGTGACCACTGTCTAGATCACAATTTTGGCCCCTGGACTTGTATTTACTGACACTATCAGGACTCTGACAATGCTCATTTAAATACACAGTGAAACATGCATCCACCATTATTCTGAAATATGTCTCCATTTAACTCTATTCTACCTTACAGTTATCACCATTGCTGTATTTAAAATCCATAAATTAAACATTTGATAGCTTCTTACATGTATATTCCTATAAAGTTCTGACAATTTGCAAAACTTGACTTTACAAGTTTGGTTTAGAGAAATATGAGTTTAAAGAAAAATGTTATGTAACGAAGGTTCCTGTGACCAAAATAAAAAAGTTTTTTTTAAAATAAGTTACCCCAAGCCAAGGCAACAGAACTAGGTAATGGTAGAACTGGTTAGAAGAGTTATTTGAATGCAAAATGAGAGGTGACAATGGGTTTGCTTGAACCAATTGCATGAGTCTACTTCTTCACACCAAAGAAGCGAAATTAATATATGTTTTTATCACCCCCCTCTCCATGAAATTTTTATGACACAGTTTACATGATGGAGGCCTTCTAGAGGCATATAATCATAATGTCTCTCCAAAATACTATGACTGTTCACAAGTATCTGTGATCGGATTGGCCATACCAGTACACACACTAGACTGCAGACGTAACAACCAGCCTGCAACATACATCACACCATCAACTGGAATCTGTAAATTTGTGTGGTATAACCACTACTACAAACTGCATAAAATGAGCACTGCTACATTTTTTTAAAATTACTTTTGTGATTTTCATGTTTTTTTTTATATATATTTGGCCAGTCAATTAATAGAAGTGACACAGTGGCTTATATACATTTTTCATCATATTCAACATAGCTTCAGTAAAGTATTTTATTTGAATCCCAATGCAATATCTAACCACATAGCTAGAATTTTTTAATTTTCTATTTAATTTTTGCTATTTTTGATGGATGCTGAAAATTAACTTATAAATTAACTGCCATAATAAAATTGGGACCAGACTGATGTCAGATATCAAAATTAAAAACATTACAAAACTGAAAGCTAATGTTTCTTTTTCCTTTGCTGACTATTCTAACGTAAGGCTTATTTCACATCATCCTATTTTGAAATTTAAACAAAAATTTCATTCTCAGCAATTTGTGAGTCAAATATTTGAATTAACCAAAAACTCCTAATCCTTGTCTCTACATTTATAATGATGAACCCCCGATTTAAGTAACTCTAGAACTACAAAAAAAATCTATTTAAGAAATATTTACAGGAACCTTTAAAAATAGTCCTACAAATTTATGAAAAAATTTATATATATGTATGTATATGCATGTAAATACATGTAAATATATGTGTGTGTGTGTGTATGTATGTATATATGTGTATATATATATATATATATATATATATATATATATATATATATATATATATATATATATATATATATATATATATATATATGGTGGGGCTGAATTCGACCGACAAACTTCGGGAGGTGATTCCTTATGAAAAATCAAGTACAAAATATACAGAACATTTTAAAGCTAAAACTGATATTAAAGGCGGTATGAGCCCTTAATCATAGAAAATTTAAGTGTA
>PNEQ01130411.1:0-18297 GCA_003012365.1 Medauroidea extradentata | reverse complement strand
TGGCTATTAGAATTAAGTATCAGATGTTTACAGTATCACAAATCACGGGAATATAAAACAAGCTAGAATTGTAGTACAAAGTTGGTTCAAGTTTTGTTGTACTCTGTGTAAATAGTACTATGTGATAGGGATGATAGTAGAATGATTAGGGAGAATTAACGTATAGTTAAGATTTTGGACTGGGGAGATGATGGGATGAGAGCCAGGGTAGTCGCCCACACATCTGGAAGCATTTTGGGCTGTGTAGCAGTCAACAGTGACGAAGTACCAGTCGACCCCTCCTTCTGTCTGCCTGAGGTCGCCAGGGGTTGGGGGACGAGGAAAGTAAGCTAACGGCCAAGTCACCCAACTGTTTCATTTAAATTTTAAGTATTTATATGTGTTTTGTCATAAGTATAGATAATTATAGGAAATAATGATGTCAAAATTACAGAAGTGTAAACTGTGATTTTATGGAATAAAATCACCACGAAAGATGGTCGTAATCGCCCAGATTCAGAGCAATGCCGGAAAGCCGAGAATTTGAAACAAATCTTCTGATTGGCTGGAAGGAGCCGCGTCAGAAATCGCTGTTTGGCGTGTGTGCCGGCAGTGTTGCGAGGGGAGAACAGCCCGGGACTCAGCTGCGGGCAGACGTGTGTGCCCGTATCCCGCGGGTCCATGTCTCAGTAGGCTACCAGAAGTGCATTGTCAAGAGTCTTTATTACGCGTTTAATAACATCCGATTGTCGGGCAAAGGCTATTAGAGGTTAGCCGCTTTGATCACAATCCATAGGCTGAGAAGCCAGTTTTGTGGCCTGAGTGCGGAGCGGGAGGTTGTTGTTGTTAGTTCTCGCCGCGAATAAGAGAGTTTATGACCGTGTGGAGTGGGGTGTCCTATAAAATTAATATCACCCGTTTCACTTAGTACTTTGAACCTATATTGATTCTTGAAAAATGAGTGTTGAGTGATTGGTCACTTACTGACATTAACTTGTGATCGAGTAAATTAAAACCGCTGAGCTAGTCGAGGCAATTCATGTACGGGATAGATTTGATCAAAACATACATGAACTAATTAATTAAGGAACATAAATTAACAGCTCTCTCAAATGGTAGGGACAGCTACAATGTACACTATACATATACCGTATTTGCCGGCATATAAGACGACAATTTTTACACATTTTTGGTTCTCAAAAATTGCTACTCGTCTTATATGAGGGTGCAAAAATTTTTGGTAGCCAAAAATCGTTTGAAAGCTAAGCTGTAAGCTGTGGAGTTGTATGATGTTTCAAGGAATTGCGTTTTTCGTCACATATGAAAACGAGTGACCAGTTTATTTTAATAAAATTTACGGTACGAGATTTTGATGAGCGTCATTCATAATAAAGGACACTTCCTCGCAGCGAAGCGGCGATCGATGCGAGCGCGTGCCGAGATACTTTGTCTCGCCAGCCTACAACTCTCGGGCGGAGAAAACGAGGATCCAGGTCCGCATGCTTTCATCCTTTGTCTCGCAAACACAAGACTCTCGGGCGGAAAAAACAAGGATCTAGGTACCGTACCACACATTCATGTGTCTACCGTCTAGTGCTAGGCTGGCGGACAACAGCACACAGGATTGCGATGACCTTGCAAGCAGATGTTGTTGCCCATCGTTGCCAAGTCGCGCACACCTGCCGGCAAATAAAGATATAGCCGGCCCCCGCCGTGCATTTCCTTGGCTCTTGGGCGCGCGGAGGGCGGTAGTAGCTAATGTTATTCGTTTATTTGTCTATTATGATGTTTTAATGCCGGTAATAAATGCATTGAAAATATATAAACTAAGTTTTTAATGTTTCAGGCAAAGGAAAAAAATATTTTTCTGTCGGGAATTTCAAAATTAGTAATTTACTTTTTTTCAAGATTTTGTACCTTCAAAACCATGACTCGTCTTATATGCGGGGTCGTCCTATATGCCGGCAAATACGGTATAGTGTGTTACGGAAGTATACGTCAATAAAGAGGTGGATGATAGAGGGACCCAAAACCTAACAAATAATCCAAACTTGTATTCTCAGATTCATAGTCGTCTAAAAGTTATGAATTTTTAAAAAAAATTTGTCTATACTCCACCCTGAGCTAAGCAGTTACTGATGGTGGAAAAAGTAATGGTCCATATGGTACGAAATTTGTACACACCAAAGGTGATTAATGTTGTCACATTTGAAAACACAATTCATGTCATTGAGAGTACAGCTTCATGGGGTAAAAAAATCACTTTCACAAAAGTTGTGTTTGGTACTGAAAGATTTTGTACGAGGTAACAAAATATCAACGGGTCACATAAATTGTCACGTACCATTGGAAAAGGTGCCCCATGGTACGGCCAATTAATTAGTAAAAACGTGCATTGTAAATTAACAAACGTTGATGCAGTAAATAATGAATTGTAACTTTATTGAAATTTAAATAATACACAATGTTTGAAATTATTGAAATTTATTTTGAATGTAATGTGTTTAATTTGAGAGGATAAAGTGAAATGTAATTAATAAAATTGATAATAGTTACTTCATTAAACAAAATTGATATGATTGAAATGGAAAGTTATGATAAACGAATTACATTACCTAACTCCCTTACGTAGTCGCTTCTAAATATTCACAGCGGCTGCGGTTAAGTAGAGGCTAGTGCACTCACCTCCCATCGTAGCGAACTGGGTGTAATTTCTGAATAGCCTCACAGGCAGATTTTCTGCATGTGGGGATTGTGGCTAATGTATGAAGATGGCTCGTGGCCGGAGGAAGAGGGGTTGATGGGTCTTTCGTTTACCTCTGTTTTCCATTCCAGTACTATTCCATTCTCACATTATTCATTTTAATGGAGGTGAATGTGAGGGTATTGTGACCATTTAACACTGTATTAAGAGTTAATGAAAGTGACACTAGGTGAAGGACAACATAACAAACGTTCCTGGGCCCAGATGCAAACTGGAGACCTCTCACACCACAGACTGATGCTTTACCAACTGCGCTACGGGGGCCGGCACCTTCATCGGGTTACAAGACATTGCTGTCAAGAGCTGCACAAATTGCTCCATTACACTCCTTTTGTTTCCTTCGGATCAAGACCTTGCATTGTTTCTCTGCTAGAAAAGACGTGTTTGTTAGGGTTTCACATGATCAGCTGCAAGAAATATTGGTGATTGTACACAACTGTACACCCCAGATGTA
Organism: Medauroidea extradentata; assembly: GCA_003012365.1. Taxonomy (NCBI): domain Eukaryota; kingdom Metazoa; phylum Arthropoda; class Insecta; order Phasmatodea; family Phasmatidae; genus Medauroidea; species Medauroidea extradentata. The sequence continues at coordinate 15,100 of PNEQ01130411.1, read as the reverse complement.
CTGCATATTAAGAAATAATCTGTAAACAAAGGTGTCGAATTTTTAATAAAATTCAGAAAATCTGTCTGTGAGGCTATTCAGGAATTACACCCACTTCGCAATGATGGGAGGCAAGCGAACTAGCCTCTACATAATCGCGGCTGCTGAGAATATGAAGCAGCAACTATGTAAGGGATTTTGGTAATTTTATTCGTTTATCTTAACTTTCCATTTCAACAATATCAATTTAGTTTAGTTAAAATAACTATTACAACTTTTATTGATAACTTTATTTCATTTCATCCTCACAAATTAAACACATCAGACTCAAAATATATTTTAATTATTTGAAACATTGTGTAATATTTTTATTTTAAAAATGTTACATTTAATTATTTACTCGCATACTAATTTTAACCTTATAACTGATTCCACATAGTATGAATCTTTCGCATTATGTTACGCTTTCATATTTACTAAATTGACGTTTGTTAATTTACGATACTGGTTTCTACTAATTAATTGGCCATACTTTGGGGCACTTTTTCCAATGGCATGTGGTCACTTATGTGAATCATTGATATTTATTTACCTCATGCAAACTAGAGGCATCTTTCAGTACCCAACACAAATTTTGTGAAAGTGATATTTGTACCCCACCGAATCTGTACTCTCAATGACTTGAAACATGTTTTTAAATGTGAAGACACTAATCACCTTTGGTATGTACTTATTTCATTCCACATGGACCATTACTCTTTTAACCATCAGTAAATGCTTAGCTCAGGGTAGAGTATAGCCAGATTTTCGTTAAAAATTCATAATTTTTAGACTGTTGCGAATTGGACTATACAAGTTTGGATGATTTGGTAGATCTTTAGCTCCTCCATCATCGGCCTCTTTATTGACGTCTACTCCTGGAACAATCTGTATAAGTGCACACACACATATTATAATATATATATGTATACACGCATACATATATATATATATATTGTATATATGTATACATACATATATATATACATATATATATATTGTATATATGTATACATACACATATATACATACATAATCCTGCTCTCGCTCTATCAACCATATGTCATGTATTGCAAACTGTAGCGCAGAAACTATTTTTTTTCGGACCTATGTCCATAAAACATTTTTGATCCTCTATATGCGAGGATTGTTTCCCCAGAATATTGACATGGAATTTTGCAACTGAGTGTGCGTATATACAGAAAAAAAAGTTACATAGAAAGAGAGAGAGAGGAGAGTGAGTGTGAGACAGATATAGAGAAAGAACTGTAAATCTATTAATAGTATTTTTATTAGCCGCAGTACATAAAATTCAGTAGTAATTCTAGCAACAGTAGTGACTTTAAGTTGATAGTGAGGGGCCAAGCAACACTGCTCAGCAGTGCCTGCCTAAATCTTTCTTCATAATCTGGCAGATGAATGAACATCTAAATATCCCAGTCTACATAACAGAACAGCGTTGGGCTCGAGTTTCTGGAACTTTTCTACATTTTCTTGTGTGAGCAGGAAAGACACTGGAAGATATGTCAGCGTTGTGCAAATGACTTAACCTACCAGGCATACACTTCAGTATGTTCAAGCCAAAGGTTTTAAAAATCGTTCAATGAACTTTTTTCTTTCACAGCTGCAGCTTACCTGTCGATCATAACTGCAGTATGTTGTTTCATGCTTATGAACATTACCTACTTTTTAACAACTGCACTTACTACTTTTATAACAAACAAAAAAGACAGCTACAGATTCACTATAGCCATAAAATTGAACGGCAAACATTATCAAATTCCAAATACTTCTATCTAAATGTGTAATATTCACTCTTTATTTTTACGCTGCAATGAACTATCCAGCTTTTGTTGTGATCACAAAAAACCTCATCTAAGGAACTGAGCAATTCCAGTTCATGTTGTACAGTAATAGTAATTATTGTTTAAATTTGTAAGAAATAACAACACCTTTTTTTAATACCTACAGAAAATTGATTATTTTCAATAAATTATTTTTAGAGCAGATTCTAAGCATAGACAATTTCAATTCTCGTAAAGTGTAAAAATGTGATACATATTAAACGTTGCTATTCAGCCATAGAACAGCCAACAGTGTGAAGAATGTATAGCACTAAATTAATTAAACAAGAAGGAATGAATAATTTAACACTATTATTTCTCTTTTAATTTATTACTTCCCTTGCAGCTAAAGTACTGAAAGAGATTTGGTACAGGTTATTGATTTATGTAACTTAACACATAAACATTCATTCTTGAGGCTACAATTGAACCTAAACCTCAGGCATCACATGTTGGTGTCTTAACTAGATGCACAATTGTGAGATTCAGAAAAAATAATAGCAATAAATACTCCAAAAATGTGGAGAACATACACAATTAATACAGCTACAGTACATACGGTATATATTAACACATTTAAAAATAGGCATATCAAACAAAGTATGGTACTTACACTGGCAAATTGCAAAGTAAAACATTTCATGTTTTCTCTATAAACCACTACTTAATAATACTGTCAACATTTCAAAAACCTGTGTTCTTGGAACATTTCAATTTTATAAGACAAAATAAACATGTAACACTATAGCACACTTACAAATTCAATATATGATAAGAAACAGAATTACAGAAGAGCCCTTATTTAACGAACGTGGCAATAATGAAAAATGTGCTTTTGCAAAAATGCTCCTAAGAGCCTTCAAAAATGTCCCAAAAATGTACATAAAAATTAAATATTTCTGATAAAATCAAATAAATATTACAATGTAAATACATCAAAATTACTTTTACTGGCTGCTTTGTATGCTTTTTGTCCATAGATACCCCCAAACAATCTGCCAGAATACAAAAAAAAAAAAAAAAAAAAAAATCAAAAAAATCCATTAGAAACTCTGCCTGTAATAGTGTTTTTAATTGCACACGTGTCTACGCACCTATTAAATGAGGCCTCCAATGAAATAAAATGTGTCTGTCATTCTAGCATGTAAACATGGTGATGCAAACCTTTACAGAGTTGATTGTGTCCATATTAATTTTATTACAAAATCATATACCTTAATAAAGGTTCATTGTGCAACATATCTCACAATAATGCTGTGTTGCACATTGCAACAAGAATGCACTCAGATCATTGCTTCCTCTTGCCTGGTGGAAGAATGATAACAAAAATAAGTCAAGGTTTTTTTCTGTTTTTCTATGTCAGACAGTAGAATTAGTTGTCAGAGCACGCTGCACAGTTGCACATTCTGCAGGAGTACTGCTATCGTCATCTAAGTTTCCATGCTGTCTTGTGCCAGTCTGTGTGTACCTGTTACCTAGATGATCATCACATACAAAAACAGAAAAAAACCTTGACTGTTATTTTTGAACCAATGGTAATTAGTTTGTCTTTGACGAACGTGAAGGCTGCGTAGTACAAATACAACTGACACATTTACTTTTACCATTGTGGTATCAATAACTTTTTAATTACTCTTCTTGAGATTTTGTTCCCACAATATTTTGTGGATTTTTTTATATTTTGTAGAAGGAACAAGAAATAAACAGTTGGATAAACTGCAGTGCTAGTTATCACTTTATTACATACCTATGTCGGTGTTACGTGCACAGCCTTACTCACAGACGAGACACAAAACATTTTTTTTCACAGAATTTTATTGTATGACAGTTGCAGCTTACCAACTGATATAAAATGCAGTAAGTTATTGTTGCATTATATGATAACAAACAAATTTGAAATAACATCAATTACAGGAGCCATGAGATTTCGTTAAATCAGGGTTCTACTGAAGATACAAGCAATGACCAACACAAAATACTGTTTGTTTTAAAACTGTAACTATTGAAAATTAGTGAATAATAATTTTAAAAATCTTAGTCTTAGTTGTATCTGAAGGGGGGAGTTCACATGAAATTTGAATGGCTTTAATAATTTGTATATTTCTACATGATATGATAGTTTTATAGATATACATTGTGCATTTTTTTTATAGTAATGAAAATTTTGTAGCTTTCATAGCTTTTGTACAGTGGCATGTTAAAGTCCAAATTTGCATAAAAAGATTTTATACAAGAAATGAAAAGCAACTGACTTACAGAAATAAAATAATTCACACTGAATAACACTGTCAATGGCTACGTCAAGACATATATAAAAAAATCCTCATTTACATTTTATATATTTAAAAAAAATACAAAATGTATTTAAATGTGATTTACATACACATTATGACGTAGTTGGTAACACTGTTATTCACAGTGAATTATTTAATGTCTGTAAGTTAGTTGGTTTTCCTTTTTTGTATTAAACTGTTTTATGCAAATTTGGGATTCAACCTGTTATTATACAAAAAGTATGAAAGCTAGAATATTTTCTTTACTGTAAAAAATAGTATCTCTCTGTATATATATCAATAAAACAAACCATATATCGTACAAAAATATAAATTTTCAAAATAATTACAATTAGGCATTAATTAACAATAGAAAATGTACATAAAATTCTTAAACAGAAAAATGCACATTTATTATTTTTAACTACATTTTACAATAATTTTTTGCTACAATCATAACTTTTAACATGTTTAAAATTATAAGGAACGTAAAAATGTAAAAACTGTATCAGAAATTAATTGCAACCCTATCATAACAATACAAGATGCTTACTATAGAGGCAATGTTTTAATGCATCATTTTAATCCATATGAAAAATAAGTACAGAGAAACCTCGTATTTATGTTACCGTTATTTACGTTTTCCCGCGAATTACACCTTTTTCTTTAGGTCCTGTTTGTCTGCCATTTAGTGCAATGTTAAATTTTCCAGCATATCGCATAAACATTTTATTTTTCCCGCCGTTTACGTTTTTTGCCCATGTTTTCGCCATTCGAAGACAATATAAACACGAGATTTAAGAGTCACAGATGACAAAGAAAGGACATATAAACTTGTTTGGAAATAGAACAAAGAAGGAACATTACAGCGAAGTTGGTGATCACATGCAAAGCTATACGAAAATGACTGTGATCGCATGTAACGCTTGTGCTAACGGCACAATAAATTCAAGATGGCAGCAAGAAATATTGACACCGCTAGCACTATCAATTGTCTCCAACGCTATCGAGATCTGTATTCACACTGGCAACAACAATCTCTTTATGTGCATTCGTTTGTCTTTGTAAGTGCAAATAACAGTAACTTAAACCTAAAATTTGCAAAACGTGTTTGAAAATGTTTATTATAGGTAGGTTGTGTTTTAAAATCATTTCCAATTTAGTGCAGTGTGTTTAGATGGTTATATAGGTGATTTGGAATAAAGTGAGCACTCAAAAAAAAGGTGTTGATTTATTTCTATTTTCTGCCAGTTTATATCTTTCCGCTGCATGTAAACATCAACACTACCAAGTGCTTTTATTTACACAGGCTTGTACAGTGTTTACATTTACATTACACTGCTCTGATAAATTTTAGCTACAATATGTACTCATTAAATGCACGGGTGTTGAATATGTACTATACTCAGCAGTAACCTTAGTTATTAATACATGCGAGTAAACGTCTTATAACACTGGTTTCTCCGAGTCTATTCTAAAAGGCGCTATTACTGTTATGAATTTCGTAAATGAATGCACAGTATATTCGAACATTTAAATTAAAACCGCCACTATAAACATACACGACAAACGCAACTCAATAATTCAAGTTCCGTTCAGGATACTGCAATGAACGATGACTACGCGTAAAGAGAAACAATAAATAACATATTTTCTCAATGTGTGAAACAGGGAAGAAAATGCAGTTTCTATTTCCAGATACTCAGGCTGGCGGTCATAATTCATAACAACTTACATTACTAATGACTTCGCATAATTTAGCAATGATATTCATAAACATTCACTTCTAATACTTCTGAATGTGTGTTACCAGAAACCCATATTCATTATACAGCAGACAAACCAACAGAATTATTTAATTTGCTTCCAAGCGAAGCGACGAAAACCTAACTCTAATGCCATCTGTCTGTGAAATTTTAAACTACCTCTGTGGCAAGAAGCAATAGCGGCATGTGCCAACGATAATAGACTCGGTTGCGTCGCTTTGTGCTGACGCTAATTAAATAAAATTATACAGTCAGTAAGTATGTCAGTAAGAACTTAAATAAACATTTTAAATAATATTACATACAGAGAGTTCATTTGCATTTGATGTTGTTTCACTAATGGCTGTATTCAAATAAGAAAATACACGGAGCTACATGCAGTTATTTGCTACCAACCATATAAACAATAATGCAACTGTTGTTAATGTTGACTTATATGCAGTAACAGCTAGTGATTTTTTTCAAAGGTTAAATATTGAGTGCTCACTTTATTCCGAATGACCCATATAATGGTATTGCAACGGAAAAAAATAGCCGGCACTTTCGATAAAACAAAAATTAATACTGTAATCATGGAGAAGCGTGAAAAGTTCTTGGAAACATGTGTTGATCTGAATAAAGAACTTTACATTCCCATTCAAATGTGTACTGTTTTCTGTCTAAATTCGTGATGACATTAACAAAAATGGTAAAATGCTTAACAGTATCAACCAAACGGTAAAAAAATCAGATCTAACATTTTAAGATGTTCTCTTGGATAGTGCACATGCCACAAATATTTCCATAACAGTATATTCAATTCCGATATTGATAACTTTCACCATACCAAATTTTAAGTGACAAAATATGATAAATGCATTGCTTGCATTAATACTATCACTTCGATTTTACCTGTAGAGCACTTTTTAAGCAACACGAAAACAAAACTACTAAATAAAGTAAGCTGAATGGGTTTTATGAGATTTCACTTAATTTACACTTTCCTGCAATTTACACTTTTACGCCCTGTCCCCTTGAAAAGTGTAAATAAGGGGTTTCACTGTAAATATATTTGTTTAGAATGAGTCCAAAACTGTACTTTGCTCACTGTAAGTACAGAATAGCTTTGACTACTCACACTGAGACAGTGTATATAAAAAGGTTAAATTTACAACTTTTGTCAAAAGAATGTTATCTTTAGTCCTTGCACGCTGGAATGGCCCTGAATGTGTCACTTTGCCCCTTCTCTGCCAACTTGTGCGGCACAGCAACACTCTCCTCCCTGACCACTTCATGCTTTGCAGGAGATTTCCACTCCCCATACATGACCAGCTCTGCATTATAAGAGGGCAAGATAATGCCACTGATAGCTGCTATGCAACCACTTTGCCTGTGGGTACCTCTGTTTTCCAACCTGACTGATAGAGAGATAGACCAGTGAAAAGAGACAAAAGAATGAAGGAATATCCCCCAAGGCCAAATGGCACTACATTGCACCATTTTTTTCTTTTCATATGTTTTCATAAACATGAGGAACAAAACAATTAAGATAAATGTGCTTCGTGGAAACTAAACAGTTGAAACGGCAAAGCACAGATGAGTGACTTTCACGTTTCCACCAGCCAATCAACCTCTCGTTACGCACTGGGCAGCAAGTGACCTTGTCTTGGCATTCACACAACAAAATAATGTATGCTAGTTACCGAATTTTAATGGGTTTATGCCACTCACTTAAGTAAAAATAATTACTACTATTCATATGGTCCAGCCAAATTATGAGACAGTGTCATTATATTATTTCTAACACAAACATATTTAAAAATTTAGTTTGTTAGGAGATGAAAAAATTGTAACTAATGAATATCTTATCACTCCCATGTACAAAAAACTTTGGGCACCAGTGACAGTATAAAGTATACAAACAAGCTTGCTCTGCAGAGGTTTAAGAAAACCTTCCCCACATTTATATTTACATTAAATGTGTGTGATGAACCAGGGATTGCCAAACACGAGATATTTTCTTCAGATAAGTCTGATAAATGGTATAATTTGATGCATAATAAATGAACATCTTTTCCAGTTATGGAATTTTAACACTAACACACATTAGTAAAGAGAATTTGTATTGCATTACAGGAAAGTAATGCAAATATGTTAGTGTACAACACTATGGCTCAAACCTCTCCTCAATACCTACATTTATTTGAAAACTGCAAATGGAAAGCTATGAGGGTAAGAAGTGAAGGAAGCAAGTGACAAAGCAACACATGAGCAGGGCTACAAGATAAAACAGCTAGAATAGGCTACGAGATAATTGCGCTGTTGCAATGTATTAACATCCCTAAACTAGCATGCTCAGTGACAAACTGTAATTAATATAACGTTTCCATGCCACAAATCAAATAAATACTGAAACATTTTTTATTCCATTTTAAACACACAATTAAAGAATTCTGTAAAAGGGACTGCACCCACAAATGTGTGCTGCTACAGTCACGCTACTAAATCAGCATGCAAAAACTACTTAAATATGGTTCACTCAAAAACACCTCAAGTATCAGCCGCACTTCAAATTTAGATATAACAATAATTCGCTGCAGCTACAATTAATATCATCATTGTCAACTGAGGTTATAACGAGGTTCCATTGTATTTCCAAATCAAGATATAACCTCTTGTACTTGTAAATCTAGGAATGAGATAAATATAAACAAAAACAAGATTCTAGAAAAACATGCCCTGAAATTAAACAGGCGTTAAAAGATTTTGTACATTTTTATAATGTTGAAGGACCAGCTGATTCTATACTTTTCTTTTCTGCATAAATAGACAGTTAAAAATACATCAAATAATTAAAAAAAAAATCTTTCAACTCTTAAAACATATTTTGTGTTGACATTGATAACAAAAATAGATAATTATAATTCCAAATGGACTATTTATAACAAGTCAGTATCAGCATTTAATTTGGTATAGGTGCCCATTACATTTTATCACTAGTTTTGCTATATGTAAATTTTTGAACTTTTAAACAGCATGACTGATGTCTGTAACATATGCTAGATACAGCCAGAAAACACCTAATTCTATAGTAACAGCAAAGTAAGATGCACATATAGTTTAAACAAATGAATCTCACTCAGAAATTTTATCCATGATCATCAGCACAATATGTAAAATAAAATATTCTATATTGAGTGTCAAATACACTGTACAAGGCCTCTGGGTGATAGTTGCTTTCATTAAACAGTATCCATAATCTTCTATTTATTTTTGTTAGTAACATGTGTCAATTGTCAAAATAAATCAATATTATTTTTATATAGTTACACAAACAAATTGGTCATGGAGAGTTCAACTACCAGCAATAATTTTATATTACTAGATCGATACCATACAATTTTTTCCTGTTTGGAATAATATTTTTTTTCCTAAAATACAGCATTCATTTGCATAATTTTTATTTGCTCCAAATCCAATCATGAATTGGTTTATTCCCCAACACCACTTTGATTTTGTAGCTACTTTGGTCACATTAGCTTTAATGATAAACAGCATTTCCACTTCAAACATCATAATAATAAATTTGTTAGAGCTGATTTTCCAATGCACACTATTTCCTTAGTAGTATGTACAAAAGACAGAAGCACAAGTACTTATGTATTGGTACTTGACAGATACACACAAAAATATAAGAAAGACATAATTGCGGAAGCATGTATCGTGACATTTCGCTGCTTAGAGCAGCTTCCTCGGATGAAGAGACATGGCTGACTAAAGATACAGACAGGTCTGCCCCTATTTTGTAATTTGTGATCAGGCCAGCCTTATGCATTGCACTGAGCATTTTGGTACTTGACAAATACACACAAAAATATATAGGATTACACATAATCGCGGAAGCCATGTCTCTTTGCCTGAGGAAGCTGCTCTAAGCAACGAAATGTCATGATACGCCTTTCTATGATTATGTGTTGTCCTATATTTTTGTGTGTATCTGTCAAGTACCAAAATGTAAGTACTTGTGCTTTTGTCTTTTGTACATACTGATAGCCTAGCGGCCACATACTTTCATTTATATTTCCTTAGAAGGTATTACAGTATACCCCCGACCTAACGACATTGAATCTAACGACATCGGCGATCTAACGACATAATTTCCAGGAACCATGGAAAAATTAATATTTTAAAAATTTATCAAAGCTAAGCACAGTGAAATAGATTGCAGTAAAACATTAATTAAAAATAATTATGCGTACATTAAACAATAACATAATGCAGTTATAAAATAATAATATGCAGCTGTGAAACAAAAAAAAACTTTAAAAATGCTAGAAATTGCGGCTGGAATATAGTTCAAGCACGCGCCGGGTGTGTAGGCCTCTCGCGCAACACCGACATAAGTGAGACGTGATGACTAATGCTGCCTTATCTCCTAATGCTCCCCCTCACTTCTCCATGCTCTGTCCTGCCTGAACTTCCCTCTCACACTCCTCCACGTGTCCTTATCTCAGCTATGCAGTCCAATACGCGACATGACATAACAATGGTAATTTACAACCTTTTTTGTGGAACCGTGAAAAATTTGGGTCAAAAAATTTAAAATTTAAGGAAAATTGTCTGTGTTGCATTTTCCTTTGTGAGTGCTGTAAGAAACACGACGCTAAACATAGATACAATCCCTCCTGACTGTCCACGCCAGCCAATAAACATTCATCCCTCCCCTGCCCCATGAACAAGCCAGATTGTGCTTGTGTGCGCGCACATGAACTGCAGACTGTCTGATAGTCACGTGCAACTAGCATCCTGTCTCGCCAAAAAGCAGAGCCATGTGTTTGTTTTTCTTCTCTCATTCCGCGACTCTCTCCCATGTTTCCGTATCTGGTTATATCCCAGGGGGGTGGGGATTGAAGAGACGACACTGTTTGTTTTCCCGCCCTCATTACAGAACGGCAAAAAAAAAAGGACCAGCAGCCCATAAAAGAAAAAAAATACAGCGTTATCTCATCTTTTTTTCTCTAGCTGGAGAATTGAGCTCTGCTCGACCTTGACAACTTCCGCTGTACTATTGATCAATCATGTGCCTATGAATGAATGTGCTGCAGCATAAAAATGGCCTACGATGCAAACACAACAGTCCAGTCGCCGTGTGCGGCATGTGGGCTAATAAGGTTTTTGTTTTACGCTCGCTCGACAGTGGAGCAATAAGAGCAACTGCAGCCAGCGCGCCGAGAGCCATTTCATCTCTATTCGCAGTACAGAGCATTAAACTGGTGCATTGTGCATATTTTCGTAATTTTTTCAATAGGCCTACAACTTTTAGCGACGAGTGATTCAGTCATTTTATACGTGGCAGCACCTTGAAAAGCCAGTTTTTTGCCCTTTTGAGTGGCTCTAAATTCACGTTCATAATAGGCGTTCGAGTTTTTAAAAAATAAAGAATTTTTAAAATGTTCGTTCCTTAATACACACTTTCATTAGTATCGTGTAAATGCCTATCACGGCGACAGGCTTTAACAGTTCCTGCGGAATAAAAAAAAAGACTCAATGGCTGTACTGAAATGTTTAAAAATCGTTGCTGTATACAGTCACGTAAATAATATGAGTTCTTCTGTTGTGGTCTGAGTGTGCTCACGTAAGACAAGCAGGGTGAATCACGCGCACACGAGCTGCCCGGAGACATGCCAAGGCCAGAGGCCCGGCCACTCCCCTCCTCCATCATACACAACCAGACTAAGCACGCCACTCTGCCACGCACATCACGGTGGGAGATTGTGGGGTACAATTTTATTTGGAAGACATCTTTTCATCGTACTAAAATATAATTTCAATGAAAACTTTTTTTTAGTTGGTAATAATTGTTCTACATAAATTTTAGAAAAAAAAAAACACTTTGATTATTTTTTTGGGGGGGGGGGGGGGTCAAATTTAGTTACCTCGGGACTAACGACATTGTTGATCTAACGACACAATTTCCTACCACCGTACGATGTCATTAGATCGAGGGTTTACTGCAATAAGGCATATCGTGCTTGGCTAGCTAATAAGAGACTGGAATCTGTGGTCAGAGATAATAGGAATTCATAAAACTAATTATTCATGAAACTATTTAGCTCAGATGCCAGCAAGTATTGACACTACAAACAACACTAACTCTAAAAACCAATATTCACTACCATGCCCAAACCACAGATTAATTTTCAAAACTGGTTGGCCACCTGAAATAATGGTTCACATTAATGCCATTTCAGAGTACAAAAATTACATTAGTCTTATAGCAAAAAATTAAAAAAAAAAAACTTTTCACACAATGTCTTGTATTTACCCATTTTGAAGCTGTAAAACAGTGATAATTTATTGCCATCAAACTTATGTATGTTAAATTTGCATCAAAACCAGTTAATATTCAGTTTTATATCACTGCAATGAAGATCAAACACATTTATTCAAAGTGATCATTAATTACGTAACAAGCTATAATGTTAAAATAAACACTATCACAATAATGATGTCATAACACATTTGCTAAAAGGACTCATGGTCGAAGCATTAGTCCATTTAAATAACACACATTAAAAGAACATTTAACAATTTCTGAAACGCAGCATCAATATTTTACTGCACACCTACAAATATACTGATGTTATTAAGTGTACTAAAAACACAGAAGTCTCGTTTACCCAAACTTTGCTCATCCAGGATTCCATACCGTATTGGCCTGAATATAAGACGGTACTTTTTCCAAAATAAAGAATTTATAAGCACGGGGGTCGTCTTATAATCGTAGCCTACAATTTCGAGGTTACATTTTCAACGTGAGTTTAAATAGAAAAATATGTAGAGTATAACAATTGATATTTCGTGGTATTAAAAAACCAACGTGTTTTACGTACCACTTTTACGTAAAAAAATAAGATAGCAGATAAAAAGTTTTTCATGTTTCATTGCCGTAACAGAGCGTAAACATTTTTCTATTGTTCTTTGTTCCGTCAACGTCATAGAGTAAATAAAGTCATGGATATGCAACTACATAGAAGTAACATCTACAAGCGCTAAAAAGCACCATCTTGTCGCTAGTTCAACTGAGCATTACAGCGCTGTTGTATCGATCTCGTCACTAGTTCTGGTGAGCACCGCGCACATCGCAGCACTGTCGCGACCATTTTGTGGAATTTTATTAGCTTATGCAAATGTTCGTCGCTAGTTTCATCTTTGGTGAATTCGTCTTTGTTTATTATTTTTGGTAAACAAACTGTTTTAAATAACTGCGTTAAAATGGGCTGTGATAAAGTTGAAAAGCATCGTACAATAACACAACAAACAAATGAAGGAGAGATACGGAGTTACAATGCTAGTTTTAAAGTTATGGTAGCAAAATACATTGTAACAACAAATAATTGTGCTGCCGGGAGACAGTATGACGTAATCAAAGCAAACTTTCGCCGTTTGAGGGAAGATGTTCCAAAATTAAAATAAAAACACTGCGACAGAACGCGTCGAGTATTTCTAGGCCCAGCGAAAGACATGATGAACTTGAAAAACCAATTTATAAATATTCCAAAATAATGGTGTTCAAGAAATGTTGCATTTTGAATGCATTTGATGGAAGCGAGGACAATATTTATTTTTCTATTTACTCTATAATTTTTTTTTAAGATAAACAGATTTTACTGCAAAAGGAGGTAAGGGTAGGCTTATAATTGTGTCCAGTTTATTTTTTCATTCTGCTATTTGTAAAAGGAGGGGTCGTCTTATTTCTGAGGCCATTTCATATTCGGGCCAATACGGTAGTCTGAAGTTCCAATGAACAAAAATCTTGTCAGTCTGCAACAAAAAATGCAAGCTGCGACCATGAGCACACTTCATTTTTTTTATATTTCAGACTCTGTTGTCTGGCATTTTGTTGTAAAACAATTTACTAATGTTGCTATTCAGTATTATTAGTACTACAGTGGATTCTCGAATATTTGTTCCTGTTATGTATGCTTTACCATATCGCCCAATAATTTTTTTGTCCCGACGAAATTCCCACAAAAGCAATGCTTTTACTGACTCAGTTCCATTGTCACCATTTGTTTACATACCCAGCAACGTCCACTCAAAACAGAAGGTTCATTCTCTATAGATAGCACAAAACAATTGTTATACAACACTCCACAAATGTAAAAACAAAGAGACAATTGATCGTGGCCACAATCTTCGTTTTTTACATCTTGCAACAGTTTTTTTTTCTTCTTACGTGTTTAGTGCACTCGTAGGTTGGCAACAGTTGGTTTTCTTTTGTGATTTTCGACTCTTAGGTCGGTGGCAGTGAAAACATATTGAATATGTATTCTGTGACTGTATTTAACAATACATGGAAAAAAGAAGTCTTTATTGTAAATAGAAATTGTAAGTAAGGTTAAACAAGAGGCAGTATATCAGTGGACTTAATTAATTTTATCAGGAAGCATCTCTAGCTAACCTTGCTGTTGTTCTAAGAATTTAATTGGTTGTAAATATCTGGGCAAGTAAATGGTAGTTGAATACTGTCGCAATCTCTACACTTCGATTGAGAATGGCTCTGCCAAAAGAAGTCAGAATGCTGGACCAAAATATTAAAATTATTGAAGAAATCAAGAAGAAATCTGGCAAGAAGCATGTGAACATCATCAAATGTCTCGGAATCACACCTTCGCACTAAATACAATTTTCTCGAAGAGAGAAGAGAAAAGTTTGCTGGCCAGTAGGTTTGATTCGTTAAGAAAAAAAACCGAAATACCGTATTTACGCGTGTATAACACCCCCATTTTTTACTAAAAACCAACGTCAATAAATGAGGAGGCTGTTATACACGAGACAATCTGAATAAAAAATTTTTGTATCTAAAAGAAGTTGTTATAGCCTACTACAATAACTCAGAGAATGAACACATGAATAACACGTTGAACGATCCCTTTAAAAATTTTTTTTTTAAATAAACAAAATTCAGTACATAACCCAAACATAACCGGTACTCACGGTGTAAACAAATATGGCGGCCGCCATGTTCCTTTTCAGTCGTTTATTTAGGCAATTGGCCTATTCATTTATTCAGATCCTCCATTGGAATTGGATAGTGAGCACTCACAGAACGGAAGTGAACAGAAAAATTGGAAAACAATGAGTTATAGTGCCTACATAATTACATTTGTGTTGATAAAATCACAACTCCCTCTCGCCACGCATTTGCATTGTGTAC
>PNEQ01130404.1:0-12776 GCA_003012365.1 Medauroidea extradentata | reverse complement strand
TATAGGCCGTTCGGAATAAAGTGAACACTAAATATTTAACCTTTGAAAAATATCACTAGCTGTTACTACATATAATTCAACATTACCGATAGTCACCTTACTGCTTGTATGGTTGGCAACGAAATAACACAACATAGTTCCGTGTTTATTCGTATTTAAATACAACAATACTGAAACAAAATCAACCGACAGCGATATAGTTGTATTTTATTTAATTAATAAACTTCTTTTTTTATCAAACTATATAGGTACCTATCGAATGAAACATTTATCTTACACGCGCAAACATAAAGTGACGTGTCCCAGGAGGTTAGACTTTTCCCGTTGTTAGCCATTACACGCGGAAAGATACGAATTCGCTGGAAATAGATCTTTAGCAGGGCTTTTTCGAGTGCTCACTTTATTCCGAACTGCCTATACACTTATACATTCACTGACTGTACACACTGGTTAATACATTCGGCTTTTCACATATACAAGTCTCTATACACTACTGGTTTACAAGATTCACAATACTTGACCGCGTGGTCATTTATGCACGGAGCCCCGGAACTTCTCACGGACTTGGCTCTACTTCCGCATCCGGCGGTCACAGATATGCGCATCGTGGCGACTCGCGGTAGGGTGCGTTCCCTAATACTGCCCGAGCCGCTAGGGCACGTCTCCTTCGAACGGCGCTTTCGGCACAAGAGTGGGTAGGACCAGGTTTCCACTTCCTTCTCAGTAAGCAACCTGTATAGTGGATGGGTAGAGGGGTTTCCGCTTCCTTCTCAGTAAGCAACCCACGGAAGATAGGTAATGGTGAACAGGTAGGAGGGCGGGTTTCCGCTTACTTCTCAGTAAGCAACCCTGGGGTAAAGTGGACGTCGGGTTTCCGCTTCCTTCTCAAGAAGCAACCCTTTCGAGGTAGGGGGATGGTGCCTAGGCTTGCTCGGGGAGGAGGCCCAAGCCCTAGACTGACGATTTGGCTAGGCGAGTGCCCGCCTTATATACCCCTGAGGGGGCTTAAAGTACCGTTAGTGGGTAATGAAAATGGCCATCACCATTTTAATTAACTTGTCTTCCGTAAATTGTAAATCCAGGGCTGTCGCATAGTTCCTAACACTCTCTATATACGTCAACATCGACTCTTGGGACCTCTGACATCGTTTAACGAACCTATGTTTGTACGTGTGCGAGGTGTCAGCAGACACTCTGTTCAATAAGGCCCGTTTTGTACCTTTGGTACGTACACCCATCACGCTGCCCCAGTATTTCCGATAATATTGTAGCAGCCTTGCCAGTTACCTTTAAAAAGAGCGATTCCATAAAATATTTCTCCTTTACCGGTTTACACAACCATAACTCATGTAATGCCAAAATAAAATTCAACACCTTTTCTGGTTCTAATACTCCTAACTTCGGTACGGACACTAAACTTTGCAAAAATAAACATTGCTCGACGTTCGTTGGAGTGCCCTGAACATATTCCGGAACTTCTGCCTCAATGGCATTTGCCACATGCCTAAAGGAACCCACATACAAAATAACCCGCGCCCGTAACAGCGTCGTAACATCGTCCTCAAAACTACAGCCCGCATCTGTCAAATACTTTACTAACTCGTCTTTACCCATCACGAACACAAAAGCCGTGGCCGCATTCTCCGCCATAATTCCCGTACCTCAGAAAACGCGTACTTCTCTCAAAATACACACAAATAATATCGTTACGCGCCTGCTCGGGACTCGAACCCGACAGCAGAGTTGCGGAGTTGAAACCCTTATGATCCTGACTGAGATTATAGTACAAATAGATAGCCGCAAAGTCAACTTATCATATTCCGTGATTTAATACCAAATAACCAAGCAACAAAATACATACGCCTATTAGACTGTGCCAAATTATTTGATATTTCGTCTGGTGATACTTGAATTTCTCTGTGAACATTAAGAAGTGCCAAGCCATTTAGTCTTTCTTCTGCTGTTGTGTTCTGAAGATAGGTTTTTGTGCGTTGTAGCGTAGGGAATGACAGCTCACTGATGCTTGTCAAAATAGGCAATGTAGCTAGTATCTTCAAGAGATGATTGATTGTTGGAGAAATGCCTTGATTACATTTCAAATAGTAATCAATCACATTTTTAGGCTTTTCTGAAAGCTGCGCTATGTGACAGTGTCAAAGCTTCAATTCGCCAGTGGCTGTTGTGGATGAACTGCTCTGCAAGACCTCTTCATAAAATTTAGTCAACATTTTAATGCGGCTCAGATGTTGATATGTTGAAGAATTTGATTTTCCACCTGGCAATAAATATGCAAAGCTGATCAGTATTTCTTTGTGTGTTAAAAACAGCCTGTTCACTTTGTTGCAGATGAAGTCTAAAAAGGGGAGAAAAACACTAATTCTAAAATATTCTTCCGCCAATTTTACTTCAACATTGCATCTGTGTGTTTGGCGACCAGTTATGCGACGTACGTACATTTTCACCCCACGTTTCTCAGCCATTTCCGTTGCTGAATCGTACATATTTTTGAACTCGATTTCTATTTTTCCTCATAATTACTGTAATTCGTCATCCACAACAGATACCATGTTGACTGCAGTAGTCAGGTCTGTATCCTTTGATTGAAGAAAGCGGCATAAAGGAAGACTGATGGAAAAAACTAATGCAAGACCTTGTAAACAAACTAAAAATGTTGGTTGCTCAATAGCACAGCTAGCTAAGCTGTAATGCTACTGAAGATGTGTTCTTATCAGTCCAGTTTGTCATTTCTCCAAGAGTATCATGAACAGCAACCAGCATTTCCTCTAGTAAAATTATAGCATCATGCCTCTCAATCCATCAGGTTGGACACAACTGTTTTAGTCTTGTAGCTTCGGACTGGGGACAAAGTTTGTGTATACACTGCTCTAGCACACAACAATGCTTGGCAGTGTTACAGAAAGTACAAATCTTTGTAGATTTAGCTAGGGCATTCCTTACAGGATTAACTGTACATGATGAACTAAGAGCCAAGTTTAGACTGTGGGCAGCACAGTGGACATATAAAGCACAAGACATGGATACTTCTCATGTGTATATGCCTTTACTTCATTAAATATTCTACTCATTGCAGAAATCCCATCATATCCCTGACCCCTCAGATACTATCCTTTCACTCCAAATTTCCATCATTGCATACAGTGTCCTCTGAAAGTGTCAGCGGACCAAAGTCCCTATGCCTTCGTAATGCTATTCCCTGTCGCCCACAAAATAGAACAATACTTATGATAGGCAACACAGCTTTTCTGTTTTCTTCAGTTTGGTCTTCCAAGACAGAATTTTGTAACAAATCAACCAGTTTTGGCTTTCATTTAGCAACTGAAAGCAAGTTTTCTGCTTTCAATACACACTGTTTGTGGTATTCTGAACTTTCATGCAAATTGAACTGTTCCACAGCATCTTTCCAACGTCTAAATGGCTTCTGGACTAGTACCCCTAAAGCTTGGTATCCCCTTCCTGCTCCACTCCCACAGCAAAATAAAGCACAATACTTAGTATGCGCCATCTGCAAATTTGGAATATAGCAACCATTTCCATCTGTTTAACCCGTTGTGCTGGAACCTGAGGTTGCATTTAACCACTTCTAGGAAATAAGTAGGGAATATCTGGTGTCCATGGGTTTTGCAGAATTTCTAACCTGTCCTTCTCTGTGATAATCTGAAATAAGATCCAAATTGTTTGAAATGTAATGAAGAAAAATGCTACATTATTTTATATTTATTTCTAATGTAAATGTATAACATGTTAACAAATCAAGTGTCTAAAAGTTGAGTAAAGTTTGGTTTTAGGAAAAGCATCTTTAATGTCAGAATCAATGTGTCACACTAGTCTTGAAAATTATGCACTAAGTCACATCACATTATTATTACTTACTTGTTCCTTCCCAGGACCCAAGTTATGAAGCAATACTCAAATATCTTTCTTGTCACACTTGCTTATTGAAAGTTCTGATGTCTTCTTGAGATTTCCAGTTTCCTGGCTGGTGTCCTCGGCATCAGTTATCACTTAATTTGCTGTTTTCTACAATGACCTTTTGCTCCTTCGCTGGACATTCTTTCGCAAAAATGACAATAACATTCCTTTTCTTTTAACAGGTTCCATAACAAACGGATTACTAAGTAATAAAAAAAAATCAATGTACAGCTGAGAGCACTTACCCCTCCCCCTGTCCCGTGGCAATATCTTAATTTTCAACAAGGGTTGGGTTTCGGTGGAGCTCGCCTGTTCTTGGAAAACGTTATCTTCATCGTCTACTAGACTATACTGTTACACGACACCATGTTGTCGACTGTCGCCACAACTCACAATTCCTGACTTCTATACATGCACAGCAAACCTTGCAAAGTTGAATGTTACACCAAATATTGGTTAAATAGATTAGGTATTGTCAAGTGGATAAAGTTACCCAGTATCCACCTGCTTTTAGTTACTGTGTCGGTTCAGTAATAGTAGGGTTTCAACAATGAGAATAAAAAAAAAAAAAATTTGGAAGAGTGGTTGTAATGATCTTCCACTGCTACAAATAATGTTAACACAAAATTCAAATTTATTAAATAAATAGGATGTAAACAGTAAGTATTTACAACTACAGTATGTCCTCATTTTACAACATACTGCTTTATGACGTTTTGGATTAACATTGGTAATGTTTGAGTACCCAACTTTCAATTTTAATAGTCGCTGATACAGAATAACATTGTTAATCTATTATTTTGTGACCTCGTTAATCTATTTTTGCATGCCAAAGTTGACATTCTTCTGTTCCAAAAACATTTGGTTGTAGGCTGTGGGTGTGGTAGCTGGTCTGACTCGATTTAAGTAGTTTAAATTTGTGTTGATGTTTTCAGGAACCTAACCTCGACGTAAATCAAGGACTTACTGTATACTTACCAGCATGCAAGGCTTCGAGACAAGCAATTTGATATAGCACACTTGTGTTCTATATAGTCGGGAAATATCTGTAACTCGCTCTATAAATGCATACTAAGACACACGTACGTGCATTGAAATGCTGTGACCTGGCTTAAATCAACCTACTGGTATGATGAACCTTGTTTGTTCAAAGGTATAATCTAGCATGAAATAGATTCACAGCAGCATACTGCACTTATATCTTAGCACATATTAGTAGAGCAATTTATGGATACTTCCCCACCCTACGAAACTCAAGTGTCCTGTATTAAATTGTTCGTCTCGAAGCCCTGTAGACTGAGATGTCTACATAGTTGTTAATACTTATTGTTTACATCCTGTATAAACATTAATTAGTAAGTGAAATCTCAGTATTAAGTACTTCAGTATTAAGTACATTTCATTATAAAGTACATAATTCCAAACACCTAGAAAGAGTTTTTAATTTAGTAACTGTTCAGTTTAAAGTATTTTCGATATTAAATTTACAATTTTTAGTTCCCTTCAACTACTTTGTAATGAGATTTCACTGTACTATCCATAACAAATATCTTCATGTAAATACTACAGTAAAAAAGAAAAAAATATTATTTTTATTGTTTTCCTAAAATTTCATAACTTTGGTATCTACTAAAGTAACGTCAAAACAATCCTTCCACCACAGCCATTTACAGCAGAAGCCCTAGTAAAATTGCTCTCTCGTAAATTCGAGTATACAGTGAACCCTCGATAACTCGGACCTCGATGTCCCGAACTTCGGATAACTCTGACAGAATTTTTAAAAAAATTTTAATAATTTTAAATTAATTATTTCTTGGTTAAAAGACATAAAATATCGTTTCTGCTGGATTTAAATTCATCACATTATATTTTAGAACAGTATTAAACTTTATAACGTAGTCGTCCATCGCTACTAAGCATTTAATAATCCCACAGTAAATATCTGGCAAGTTACGTGTGATGAAATGTTGCTAGCGAGGCGCGCGATGCGCGAGTAAAGATGCAACGCAGCAGGCCGACCTCTCTCTTCTTTATCTTTCCTCCCTCTTCGTCCTGCGAGCCAGGCACGCACGTGTGTCGTAAACAAACATTTCAATGTGGTGCTTGTGAAATGACGGTAACTACGGGTTACAATGATACATAAACTGAAAATTATTTTGTTCTGGTATGTACAATGAATTCAGGGTTGCAAAACAAATTGTCCCGGGCATTAAAAAGAACAATTAAAAATCATTGCTTTGCATTGCGATGTAGAAAAATTGGTGAGAAGGTTTTACGCACCTTTAACAACGATGTTTTCAAAAGCCGATGTGGGTGGTGAAAGAGCAACACAACATCCATGCCCAAGCCCGACACGATGAGTCACGCTCGCTGGTTGATGATGCTCTGTTGATAACGTAATGGCGTCTGGAGAGTTGTAACGTTTTAAGCGTGAATCGGATTTGTTTATAAACTACTTCACGGGTAATAATAGCGTACATGTAATGGACTGTAAAATGTAAACGTCTTATGCGGGATAATTTTAAACGATTTTCATTGAGTGACGCACATGAATGGATTAACACGATTTTGTAGTCTTAATTTTTCCATGTTTACTATACACCGACAAAATCTTTTTCTTTATTTTAGAAGAAATAGTGACGTTGTGAACGAGTAAGTATAGAAAAAAATGTACATTTGTTATATTCTACACCAAAAAAAATTAGAAGGTAATTTTGTTGAAAACCCCTTATAATGGTCTCGCTCCATTTTTGGGCCTAAAATTTGGTCAAAAATATGCGGCGATTACACGAGTAAATGCGGTAAATCTGTAGAACATGATTAAAATTTTATTGCTTTATAATATGACAATTCGTGTAAGAATAAAGCTGTAAATTATGTGTCCTACGATGCAATTTATGTACATAAAATTAAATTTTAAAATTAGTAGTGTTAAAATGTGTTCACATAATGTACAGTGACCCAGAAGGATTGTTAATTACAGTACCGTTTTTATTCATGTATACGAGGAAAATTATTTTTATACCTTTGTAACTTTGTAGGAGGGTAGATAGAGTAACTGTCACGCTAGCAGTTGGCTGCTGCCCCGACGCTGTGACATACGGACGTAAGGCATTTTTCAATGTAAACATCTTGTGTGAGATGCGTGTGGTCACGTGCGACGTTTGTATAGCATGAGGTGTGAGATGCGTGCGGTCACGTGCGGCGTTTAATTGCATGAGACTGTACCGGTTGACCTTGACTACTTCCGCTCTCATCCTCCCTAGCTTATCTCCAACGATCATTTCTTATCTCTCTCACATGTGCAGGCACATTGGCTGTCGCCTCGCCAGCCAGACGAAAACTTTTATGTGATAGAAGGGTGCCTGGTGCCAGCTTGTAGCACAGAGGTAAAAAAAAAAGATCAGCCAGAAGTAGCAGCATAAAAAAATAAATAAAGATCTGACTGCCCACATTGTTTGACATTCTTTTATAGTCCTCCACGTTACGTTAATTTTCCCACTGCATGGCGGCCCTCCCGTAACTTGATACGATAGTTACATACAAAACAGTATTTATTGCAGCCTCTTTTGCTTGTAGAAATGATGGTGTACTGGTTTCCTCACGTTTCTTGTGATTAATGACTGATTACCCTACCTCCCCGGACGCCCCTCGATAACACGGACAAATCGTAACTCGGACAGCTTCTCCCCCCCCTTTTAGTCCGAGTTATCGAGGGTTCACTGTACTAACAAAATGGGGGTTAGGCCTCAAGTACCCAAGAATGACCTTGTAAAATCGCAGGCTCGTAAAATCAGGGTTCTACTGTGAACCATTTTTAATGCATCTTGTTACAATTTTGCAAAGATTACTTAATTTTTGTATATTTTTATGATTTTTTGTCAGTTCCTGAGAATGGCATAATAAAAAACTTGCTGTTCTTATTAAAGACATTACTGTATACCTACAATACCTTTAAAGTAACACATAAAAAATTAAACAATGGAAGATGAACACGAAACATAACTTTGCAAACTTGACTAGTCTTTGGCTGCAAACAGCAAATGTCACCAAGTTCGAACAAAAATGTACTAAATGAAACTACGTAAAACACTGTTAAGAAGTTTCTGAAGGGACTGAAAAATTTAAACTTCTTAGTTGGGAAAACTCTTAAAAGGGTTACCTTACTATTGTATACAGATTTTGTAAAATATTCAAACTTATTAAGGGGGAGAACTTCTTAAAAGGGTTTCACTGTATAAATTACCTTTGATTTCCAAACCTCTTCTTGCATACAGGGCAAATGTTAAATTCTGTCATGAGCACACATTGTGACTCATAGCTCATTCTCAGTTCTTGAACCTGTTTAAAAAAAGATAGGTTATATACATCAGTATTGCTACTTACTTAAGATAATAGGTGGTTCACAACTAAGTGAGCACCTTTGTAATCGAAAACAGAAAAAAAATCTCTGCCTGTCATTGCACATAATTTAACATAAATAACAGTTGCCTCATTCCTCGCATGATTGGCAGCGAATTGCCAAATGCAGATCAAATGCAGTTCCAAATATTCCTTAGAATTCTGAATTACAACTGAATCACATTGACATTCTAGATGTTATAAACTTTTATAAAAACTAATTAAATATGTAGACAGAATGTTGAAGTACACACAGCTGTGAGGGTTTGGTGGTATGCTGGTGTACTGTTTGGATTACACCAGCACACCCTCAAACCCTTACAGTCTTTCTTTTTGAATCTTCCTGCCATGCCCTAGTTCGCACCCTGACCACTAGGGACACCAACCCCACTTCCACCGTCGTCATAACTCAAGTGTGCCTCAACTTCACGCCTTATAAAGCTGACTTAGGTCGGCGAAACGTTGTGCAACCACACACTCGCCCAACTTTTGCGTTCATCTCATTCATTGTGTGTTTCTGTCAAGAAGTACTGTACCAGCCAGTAAGTATTTCAACATTCTGTCTACATTAGTTAACCAAGGGGTCTATGCTTTATTCAATTTATGTAAATTAGGTTTCTACCAATTCCACAATTAAACTTGCCACACAAAAGTAAAAAGTAACACTTTTTTTAATCATTCTGTTCACCTGCAACAATGAGTTTACATCCCTGATGCTGGTTTGGACCTCAGGGAGAACCAGAGGCTGGAAGGAGCTGGCTGAAAGTAGTGCACTCTTTCTCTGAGTTTAGGGCAGAGCTTAGCTCATTTTTTATTTAGCATACTATGTGGGAGCTGCACACCTTAATTAGTAGCGCCAGCAAGAATGAGGGCATTACTCTTGCGTGCCTCAGTCCTTACAGTAAAGTCAAGACTCTTTAATACTAACCAGAAAGGACTCAAATATTGCCCTTTTGTAACAAACAAACTTTGTATAAATAAAACTTTGATAAAAAAGTGCAAAAAGTAGAGCAATAAATATACACTAGACCCTCGATTTTACAAATACTGACGGTTCCATTTATGACATTCGTACAATCGCTACCTTCGTAAAATCGATTGAGGCCAATTTTGCCCCCAACCCCTTTACCAAATTTTAAAATGGCATTTTTTCCGCAAAGTATATCCAGTGGGATCTCGATTTTCGTGGCGTTTTGTGGAAAAGTAAGACAAGTTGTCATTAAAATATAAATTTATATCACAAGACTGACGTCTTCCGATTGAAATGGTACCCCTGAACGATAAATATGACCAACCCGTGTCCTGGAGAAAAAAGAGAGAGAAATAAACACCAAGCACCAAGTGTCTTCTCGCGAATACATAGTCTGACATCCATATCTTTTCACACGAAAAACGGCAAATAATAACTTAAATTTAAGTTTGTACCAATAGACAAACGTCTTCCGATTAAAATCACACCTACGAACGATCGATACCACCAATCCACGTCACAAAAATAATAAAACACTAAGCACGGATGCCTGCTCGCGCTCGTGTAGTCTTGATGTCCGTACCAATGCGTGGAAAAATAAACCTAAAAAGGTTTACAGGACTCTTGTCAAAAGAAACTAAAATTGGTGTCACACGCAACATTTTTTCAGAGGCCGCCAGGCTGGTGTGCTATCCTTTGCAACACAAAAATAACGAGAAAAAAAATTAAGTGAAGTTTGAAGACAAGCCTTTGTGCTGGACTATGTTCGGTACTTGTGCCCTTTTAACGATGGAACACCACGGCAAGAGTCGAGTTAATGAAAAAACGGTGCCGTCAACAAGTCTAAACTTAGTCACTTATGCCGTTCTTACCCGTTGCCCACTTTCAAATGGTCGCCTGGCTGATGTGTAGTGCTGATAAGGCGTCCCACCCTCTTTCTTTGTCTTGCTTCTAGCGTGCAGTCATGCACGCATACGCACACACACACACACACTCTCTCTCTCTCTCTCTCTCTCTCTCTCCTCCCCCCTCCCAAACCCGAGGGCGCAGTATTCTCACGCAGACAAAGGACACGTGCGGCAGAGTTGCCAACTTGGTGATTTCGCCACCAGATCTGGTGATTTCCACGAATGTCTGGTGGCCAAAATTTTTCATTTGCGACAAGTCGAAAAGTTAGTGATTTCTGTGAAAATCTGGTGACAAATCTGGTGAATTTTCAGAAATCTGGAAAAACAATTTTTTTACTCCTTTAATGAATTATTTTGCAATTTTAAAAGTAAATTTTTGTAAATGACATTAGTGATGTTTCATAAATCTAAATTGGTTCCACTGGGAGGCATCCTAAAAAAATAAAAAGGCAGTATATGCGATGCATGCTCACCAGTTTTATCAGTCATCACACCCATAGACAAATAAATACACCTGTCAGTGTGCATCATTCTTTCTGCCTGCTGCTAGCTATAAGTTCTTGGGCCGCGGGTTTATGCCGCTACCGACGCGACGCCAATCACACATTATATTCTAGTGCAGTTTGTGCGGGACAAATAAATGTAGCGTGCGTGTTTTTGTTAAGCATTTTCTTGGATATTAATATGATCAAATCCAAGAATTATTATGCTCAAAAGTTTCGTAATGAGTGGGTTCAAGATGAACTCTTTAAATTGTGGCTAATGAAAGTGGAAGTGCCATATTCAAATACTGCAGTTGAGCGTGTAGCATGTTAAATGTGATTAAAAATTAAAAGTGCAACAGAATGAAAATTGATACTCTTCATGCAATTTTGTGTGTGAAATATGGTTTGCAAAGAGAAAAGAAGTGTCGTTATGACTACGTAGGTAATGTCTCAAGAAATTATTTTTAAAAATAGGAATAATTCAAGCGTACCTATCTGAACGCGAGGCTTCCGCATCCAAAGGCACTGAAGAGGACAAGGATGACGACGACGACTTGGAAGATTAAATAAGTCACAATCTTGTTTCACTTAAATATATATCTCTATTGACTGTGTAGGATGATATGACATGTAATTTTTGTGTGAGCTTTGAGTCTGACATGGTTTTGAACAATATTGTATTCAACATTATAATGGAAATCACACATTTTTACGTAAATACCGCAGAAAGTAATATTTTCTATGAGTGCTAAACTATGTTTTCTATTTTTTTAACAATTATGAAAATCTAGTGATTTTCTGGTGATTTTTATTGATCGATCTGGTGACTTTTTTCAAAAAAAGTTGGCAACTGCGTGCGTCACAGAGAAATTTCATTTAGGCCGATGCCCTGACCACAGCGTCCCTGACCACAGCGTCGGCGCTAAAAATCTTACAGTCTGGAGGAGATTGCAAGTCAAGAAGTTTCTCACTTCACCAGCAAAATTTAATAAACTACTAAAAACTGAAAAAACTCGAAAAATAACATACAAGAAATATGATTATCATTTTCAGTGGTTGGGTGTGGGTAGATGTGGGAATACGAAAAATGCTGTGGTGCACACGGTAATAGAGATTATCTTTACCGGCATTATATACGCGTGAAAGCGGGCTGATATAAGCTAGGGTAAAGGGGGGGGGTTTCAGGTTGGATGTCTGCAAGATATTTTTCCGCCAAGGAGGGAGGGGGGGTGAGGATATATATTGAAATTTCCTGGGAAACGCGTTGCAAGTTGTTTCCCACGCTGATGTTTGGAAGGTATGAGGGTGAGGGGGGTGATCTGCCGGCCGTGTGACAAGCATGTAACTAGCTGTCACTGCCTTGTTATCTACGAAGAGTAAGCTTTCACTTCATTAAAAAGAAATGAGGGTAGACAAACTGTGTAACGTAGTGCTCACCGGCCGAACTTTGCTCTCAGACGTACGCCGTCACATTTTTCAACAGCTTTAACTATTTTTATTAATTTTTTTGATTTTTTTTTACCGTTCCCGAGAGTATATTCGTAAAATCGCTACCTTCGTAAAATCCAGAGTTCGTAAAATCGGGAGTCTAGTGTAGTTATTTGTAGAAACGTTGACTATGTATAGTTTAAAAACAGTTTTAAAATACTTTCAAGAGATAAAAATAGCTTTTGTTTATAATTACAAATAATTCTTCAAATATCCCAAAATGTAAATGCATTCCACTTGCACCATGCAATGAGAAATGACTAAGACACCTGGATGATGCCTCGGACCAACATGTGCAAAATACTAGTACAGTAGTTACAGACAGGACATCATATGTTGATTTACTGTAGAAGTTCGTATTAAATAACTTTTTTTCATTACTATTTTCTCTTGTCGGTCCCAAAACTATGTACATTGTACTTCATATTAATGTTATTTTGTAACACACAAACCATACAACCTATATACTGTGTGTACGTACAAGTCAAAGGGACAGAATATTAACTTTATATTAGTTGAGTATTTAGTATGTATAAATGGGGTATTTATTAACGAGTTCTAACTGTTATCTCGAACAAGTGGCACAAAACGTCA